>WAAE01007781.1:0-52245 GCA_013400495.1 Nicator chloris
AAAGCCCAAAGAAGCACAGTGTCCAAAATTTAATCCCAAACAGATCACAAATCACACTCAGACTACTTAGCAATGCCTAGTTTCTTTTGAAACACTCTTCCTATTTAAAGCCTACATACCCTACTGGGTTTTCAGCATTAATGTTGCAGCTTTAGTATACAGCATAGATACTGTTTCCTTTTAATTTAACATATCAGCCTGCCAGACCCACTGAAACTATGGAGGGGTGAAGTGTTTTCACACAGAAGAGCCTGATAAAACATCTCCATCGCAGTTACAGCTCTTGGCAGTTCCAGACACAGGAAAATCCCTGCTGCTCCTGATGTTGGATGTGGCAAAAGTTGTGGAAGTGCTACTTTCTTTTCAGCTGTTTATCTCCCAGCTCGTTGTGTACCAAAAGCTCTTCATAGCAGTCTGATCTGCTGAGACAAACAAGCTACAACTGGTTTGTTACTCTAAGAGGAAGTCAAGCGCATTTTTTACAAATCTGTGTATTTTTAAACACTGATTTTGGAAGAAGCAGGAGTGGTAGAGACTTTGGAAGAAAGAAATTACTCGGGTCTAAAAACAGAACTGAACTTTGATCGCCACAGCAGTTCTGAGATTTTTATGTTCATGGTTTTACTTTCTGCATCACAGCTTCTCCTTTGGCAAAGAAACTTGCACAGAAGTCTGAAGAGAAAAAATATCAAACGATATTTTTGGTTCAGACACAAAGTCACCATTTTAAACAGGCCACAGACTTCCTCAATGACACAGTTAATTCTTTTACTGGTAGGTTAAGGCTAATGAAAGGAAGTCTATGGGCTTCTAATGGCTCAGTCTTACAAAACAAGGCTGCAGAACAAGAACACAACAGAGGAAAACTCTCTGAGGTACAAAATTTCACATTTAGGAGACTATTATTTCTCATTCTTCCAGCGCCTTCTTGATACTGAACACCCTGCAGGTCTTACCAAACAGCATTTTCCTGATCACTAGAGCACAATCACCTAGAACACAAAGTTTCTTAATCTTATTAATTCTATTGTCCTGTAAAAAGCCACTTCCAAAGCTGTCCCTATTTTGTAAGGAGTAGAGCTTTAGGTTAAAGCACAACAGGCCGAGTGGTGACAGCAGAGCTATAGGCAGGCATTTACATCCTCTCCTTCCCAGATGTGGAACACACTGTGGTATTGCTACCAGGACAGTAAACGCCTTGTGCTGAAGTATAAACTGAAAGTGAAGTGATTATTTTACAACTCTTTAAAATCTACCTTGAAGGGCCTGAAAAGGGTGGATGAGGTCAGCAGCTAATCAATTTTGTGGAAGACATTTGCCTGTTACAGGGCGAAACCATCATTTGATAAATGTCATTTGACAGTTTAAATTACACTCAAACCCATTCTTGCAAGAGAAATAAAAGGTTAAGCTAAGTTCTGCTGTAGAGAAATAAATCAGTTCAGCAAAATACTCATTAATTTGTTTTAAATGAGGTTTTCATCATTTCAATCACGCAAAAATTCATCTCTTTCCCCTACCTTCCACTCCTCCCCACCCCTGCCAAGGTAAAAACTATCCAGGCTTTTTAAAAATTTTGGAATGTGTTAGACTTTAGAAGGCATAGAAGACTTCTATGTAAGGAATTTCCAGTTACCTATTCAGAATCAAGTCCTGAAATTAATGCAATTATATGACTAAGAAAGAGGGTAAACCATTCAATTTTCTCTGTGTGTTTAGAATCATTGCAATTTAAGGTATATGAAGAGAAAAAAAAAAGAAAAAATCAAGTTCAACTAACTTGCTGTCAGGTAAAAGGCAGCTACATAAAAGAATCTAAGTTTTACATGTCTCAAAACATCTACCAGTAATTACCAGAGCAGCTTTGTGTTTTTACATTTCAGGTGATGCCTGTCATTAGATTTGTCTTTCAATAAAATTCAATAATTTAATACTAGAAAAGTAGGCCCAACTGAACCAAAAGCATTCTAAACTGCCTTAACGTACACTTTTCCTAAAGTACTAAGCACAGAATATCTGAAATACTCCACAAAAGTATTAAATATATATTGTATTTAGCAATACTGAGAAATGAACACCTCAATGACAGCTTTTACATTTTATCAAAAAGAGTAGCAAGACCTTTCTGAAGTCTTATGGTCTGCCTTTGGAAAAAAAAAAACCAAAACACAAAAAACCAACAACAACAACAACAACCCTTCCCCCCCAAAAATTCACAGCAGACCTCAGATATTTTCATGAGACTTGGCTGCTGTTTTCCACAGCAAAAGTATCTGTTTGGGCAGGGAAGGTGTACAGTACATGCATCCATGTGGAAAACAGGATATTGTGACATACTCAAGAAAGCTCTGGACAGGATATTGTGACATACCAAACACAGTCCTAAAACAGAGCAAAGAAGTGGTTTTCAAAGAGCATTCATGTTCATTTTTAAATTTGGAGTATCAGGGTCCAAAAATCTAGACAAAGGGTTTTATAGCTTGGTTATCACTCCTGTTCAGAGAGTTTGGAGTGACAGGGTTTAAAGAACCTATAACCAAAGCACTTAAATTGCACTTCCTTCCCAACTATTTTGATGCAATTTTTTAAGTTTTTCAAGTCTCATGGACATTTGCACAGTCTAGAATATCCAGAAGAGATGTTGTATACTGTCAGACAAGTGTTACATCACATTTCTACAGATTTGGTTAAAGTTCACACGAATCTCCTTACACAGTTCAATGAGTGCAAAAATTAACACTTCACAATGTGCCAACTAATCAAATGCCAAAAATAAATTAAGCAGCTCAGATATAATGTCTGCCATGATAATCCCTCACTCTCCTAAAAGTTAGGTCAAATGACATAATGTGTACAAATGCATTAATACCCATTAATGAAATGGGAAATAGAATAATAGAAATATGACTTATTTGTAGTGGAGATTTTTGACAAACTAGACACTTCTAGCAGCAAATGGCACACAAAATTTAAGTCCTATCTCAGTCCAAAAGAAAACAGTAAACAACTATAAGATCTTCGTACTTGGAAGAGTTATGAGGCACACTACACATGAGCTCATCCTTGTTTGCAAATGCAATTGTTAAGAAGACAACAAGACAAGGGACACCGCTCAAGACAACAATTTGCAAGTTATTAGCTTGCCACAAATCTGATAAAAGAACATTTTATTTTTTGAGCAAAAACATCAAGCCGTCCTCTTGAAACTTAAATTTGTGCTGCAAGGTTGATGCACTTTGACAATCTTTCATATCAATGGGCATCCTCAATTATTGTTTGGAATACTGATTTAAAATACACACACTTGTCACAAGGTCTAATAGCCATCTGGTCTGTATTTTTCTAATTAAAAACCAAAATGCTTATCTGGCAACAGATAAACTTTTAGCTCACTTGTCCTGAAAGCTTCACAAAAAGAATTACTAAAATGAGGAAGATGGTAGGAGGCACCATTTATTATGACACAGGGGGAAAGGTTTAAGGAAGAGAAGTTCAATTCTATATACAAAGTAAAATACACAACTCACAGACAGATGTTCCGCTAAGTTTCCAAATTATCTATTTATTGTGGATTCTAGAAGAATTCAACAAGGAAAAATAAAATGAAATAAAATTACACTTATATTCCATGAATCAGATTCGGAGAAAAACCAAACTTGCCAACCAATCAGAAAACAAACCTCAAGGAGTCTATTAAATAATCCTCATCTCATAACAGCTTTTAAGATTATATTTTCCAAGTATAATATTTCCAAATGGGAAAAAGGAGTTCATGAAATTAGACAAAATTCCAGTAAGCAGTTGAACAAAAAAGGAGAAGCTGTAGCCTTACCTGAATGCTATAACTGAAAAACAAAAATCAACAGAAAAAACTTCAATGGAGAGAGGCAAAGTGTAATGGGAAAAGAAACCTATCTTGTTGTAACATTTGGCTGCTTAATGAAGAGAAAGGCTTTAAGAGCATTGTGCCTAAGAAAAACAACCTGGGAAGTATGCAGAACAAATGCCATGAAGCAACAATTTAAAGCATCAGATGGGCCTCATTGTTTTTCACAAGTTATAACAAATGTAGAAAAGCCAGTTTTTTGCCTATTTTTACACCAGTACAATGAAGGTAATGCATTTCACATTAGTATTACTATTAGTAGTAGTAGCACAGTATTAAAGACGACCAGTTGTGAAGGGGGTTTAATGTGCTGTCATATATTCCAACATCACAAATATGTTGTTATTTAGAAAACTGTTGACTTGTGAAAAGATGACATTAAAGCATGATTCCTTCTGGCCATTTCTGACTATGCATTACGTGAAGGCTGGAGCTGTGAGGCAAATTTTCTGCAAACAGCAGCAATACTATTTGCATTATATAAATCTAATTTTAAAAGTTAATTAACTGACCGAGACTGACACAAGAAGTACATGAAGGTCACATTACCCATATTTCTGTGCTCTGTAAAGTAGTGCAGCAGTTGCTCTCGGTAACATGGACCAACAGAGTAATTGGAGAGTACAAGGGACAGGACTTGCTCTGCCAGCACATCTTAGCCTGCAGCTAAATGCACCTTTTTTAGCCTCAACCTAAACCTCCTATCCTTCAGGAGAAGTAATAATTTTACATGTAAGTACCATGCAAAATATTTTCCCAGAGGTCCAAATGAGTAAGAATTGTATTTCCTCGGTTTAGGGAAATCCCTCCATTCTCCTCTCTGATGCATCTTGGTTGTTGCACCGTAATCCTCTTGCATTTACCATATACTCTGTGTACAGATTGTGTACACTACTCTATCTGTAGTGTAATGCCTGAGGTTGGGCTAACAAGTCTGTAGTCACCTGTGAGGGCTATCAGCTTTCCAGGTTTTATCAGAATTTGTGGTGGTGCACTCCCCTCCATCTCCTTTCCAGGCTACACTGTGACCTGAGAAACGCTCGGTAGGCCTCCCCCTTGAAAACAGCATCTGGGCTCAGCTCCTCTTGAGCTTATCAGAAACACTGTCTGCTCCCAGGAATGGCTAACAAGCTCCTGTTTTCCTTATGAACAGCCTTGGAAAATTTTTCTTGCCTGAATGGCATCATGTTCCCGTTCTTACACTTCCAAAGAGAGTGCTGACCCAAAGTGTGGCCAGGCTGGAACACTGTTAGGACTGAAGCCCACTCTCTTGCGACCCTATAAGCAGTGGTCCAAAATGAGTCCTTTCAGCCCTTCAGGTGCGCAGTTGAGCAGCGACCTCCCTCTGACTGGGGCCCCTCAGAGCCAGAGAACCCTCATGTTTTTCAAACTTAGAGGATCACCAAACAACAAGTCCTGGACTTACACCTCCACTCCTCATGGCTCAACCCTTCACTCAGGTTGATGGAGGGCATTCGAAGCGAGTATTTCACTGACCTCTGAAAGGAATTTTTCACAGGTGCCTTGCCTGCACTGACTATTTACATCTGTATGCATACTTCTGCACATAGGCTACAGCAAATCTGAGAGGAATTCTGCTTTCTTAGATGTTTAAATACCTTGGCTATTGAAGCTAGATAGGCCTGTAAGTAAGCTTGTGATATAGGACTTAACCTTACTTTAATACTGCTAAGTATTGGTCTTTTGCTAAGTTACTAAGTATAACTTCAAAATTGTAAGTTAGGTTAAATGCTATTAAGTGTTATTCCTCCTTTAAATTGCCATGGTTAAGTCAAGTTTAAGGTGTAAGTTAACTTAGGTATAAATTAACTGTTGTGCCTTTGTTAAATTATTTGGTTTAAGGTGAAAGGTGTAAGTTAAGTTGAAGTACTGTTAAGTTTGAGTGCTGTTAAATGCTGTTTTAGGCCATGTTCCTTTTCATCCTTGCCCTCACTGCCCTTTTATCACACGCACCTAGACACAAACATCCCTAGATAGTTCCCAGTTCAGTTCTGTTTTGATGGCTTGGATTTTGCTTGGTTTTGTTTTTGCTTGTTTTTCCTTGTCGTGCCTTAACTGTCCTGTAAGTAGTAGAGTGAATCTTGCCAATGAACTTTGTCATGCTGTCGCTTAATATTAAATCTGGCTTTTGCGGATACCCTTACTGATGATTTTTTAAGTGATCTCAACCATTCCTTCACACGAAGGTGCCATGCAGACATTTTGCTGCATGGAGCCACTGTATGGGCTTCATTTATGAAAATGCTCTCAGAGGAAAAGCAGAAGCTCTTGCTAGTCAAGACACCATGACATCTGGAAGGAGACATGAAAGCCCTCAACTCCCAAGGAAACCAAGGAGAACCCAAGCTGAGTAGCAAGCTCAGAACAGACATCTGGGATTGTTTAGAGGTTGTTTTAGCACTTTCCTATCCACCTCGTGGTCACTGACTTCTCTTATGTATAGTTTCTAAAACTGCATTAACCTCCCCTTCTCAGAAGCATTATTAAAATACACACTTGTTTGGATATATACGCTGCAGCTTCTGGCCATTGAAGTTTACATGCTGCTCTTTCAGTGTTTGGGAAAGACCAGTATGCAGGTATGGTTATAATGAGCTTTGTTTTGCTACTGCTCTGGATATCCTTTTTCCTCACAGAATCTCAATTTATTTTGGCAGTAATACTACATACAGGATGTCATTAATTTCTTATCATTACTTACGAGACATTAACTGCTCAGATATAACAACTGCAATGTTCATTTTGCTGAAGGCCAAGTATTTAAATTATTTCAAAACCCCAGAAATCCTTCCCAGCCCCGCAGAAGAGGGGTGTAAGGGGAGGGTGTTGCAGATCCATCACGGGCTCATTGTCTCCCAAGTCTTGTCACTCTCCTTGTCCAACTAAATTGGGAGTTGAGATAATTATACAACTCAAGGTAAACATCTTCTTTATCCCTTGACACACACAAAAAAATAATTTGTTAAAAGCAATATAATGTAATTGCACAACCTTTTTCTGCTGTTTGCAGGTCAGAATTTTGCTATCAGAGGATTTCATAAGCTTAGGGGGACAATAGGACACGTTCAACAGGCAAGACGACAAATCCGCTTTCTATTTATACTTTTTATATTCCATAAATAAAAAGCAACCCCAGTGGTCTTAGTGCTGTTAATCTGAACACGCACCAGTTCCACGGTGCCTCTGAAAGGAGATCAAACAGGAATTGCCAAACTTTGTCATTCAGTAAGCATGGCAACAACAAAACATCGCTTCCACAGTAAAGACAAAACCTAACTGTAATGACACCAAGTTTTCTGCAGCAGTTTTTATTATGCTAGCTATGGTAACACTGCTCCAAATCCAGTCAAAAAGTATTTCCCATGACAAGGCAGTTGGTGACAGTATTTGATCAGCTGCCACTCATTTCCTCTCCTGAACTCAGGAATCACATTTCCACAACTCAAAGAGCAGAACCACCCCACTGAAACTGTCTCTCATCACTGACATTTGACTCAGGTTATGTATTGCTAATGAACAGTATGAGAAAGAAAACCTAGCTTTTTGATTATTTCCATATGTGAAAACCCAAATTAAAAACACTTAATGATTTAATTTATCCCTTGAGCAAGAATTTCATATACATACATACATATTTTACATATACACATAAATAATTTAATAAAAAAAGCCCTGAGCTACCAATACACATTTTCAACCATTAATGCTAATTTGAACACAGCAAAATTTTAAAAAACCCCACCAAAATACAAAATGAAGAGTTCTGAATAATCCACCCACAGTGAGCGCAACACTGCATTTCTGAAGGGCTGAAGCCACGTGGTATCAAACCAAGCAATGTTTGGGACCGGAGGCAGGAGCAGGCTGCCGGCCCAGCACAAGGGCCGGTTAACTCGGCCCACAGCTGCTTTGCATCACCGCACCAGCACAGGCGATCGGAATGTGCACCCTCATGCCCTCCACGTTCCTCTGTGCACACATACTCATTTTCCCATTTTCAGTCTAAGAAATATTTTCTGAAAAACTGTTAAAAAGGAAATATTGCCCTTAGTTGTCATTGAAATATAAAGATCTGAAGAATATATTTTAATTTTGTTTTTGAAAGAGAAACTGACAGTTAAAAGCCACTGCCATTTTTCTCAGGAAAACTGAGACCACAAGCTGCCACATTTTGTAAAATACATCATAAAATGAGAAGTAACAGTAATCTGCATTAATGACAACACAGCCACTGATTTCTACTATTAATTTCTACAGCAGCAGAAAAGTGAAGGGGTTGCAGGGTCAGGTGTGATGTGTTGGCCCTGCAAGCCATAAGGAGTCAGAGGGAAGTTCACATGCAGCAAGTTAAGGATCGTGCTTGCTGCTTTTAATCCATCAGGTAACATACAAAACCCAGGATGGACTAAAAGTATCTACTTCAAGCTTGTAAGCTCAGGCTTTTATTTCTGGTATTTGATGCCCCACCATTATTTATGAAAGCATTTATGATTTTGTACAAATTTGACTGAAAATGCGCAGTTAATACTGGGGCACTTTACAGGAAATCTAGAAGAGATTCCTCTGTCTAGTTACACGAAAGCTTTTAATAAGAAAACAGGCTCAGGGAGCCACAGGTGTTCTCAGAAAACCACACAAAGGCCTGCGCTTCACACAAGTCAGTGTTGCCATCATCACCGCGAAAGTAACACTCCAGATCTGCCCCAGTTTTTTCTGCTTGTGCACCAATTTTTCCCAGTCTGACATACCTGGGTATGTGGTCAGTTGTGTGCCAAACCAGAGCTAGAACCCAAACTAAACCTGCCAAAGAAGGATTTTTGTTCATTTGGAGGACTTGCCAAACCTGCTCACTGTGAGGCTGCAGGGAAGTGGAGGCAGCAGAGAAATATTTCCTGCTGCAATTCCTTAGTTTGAAGTGTTTGGACTATGAGCTAAAGGCCCTCAAGTTGGGAGCGTGGCCTGCAGTCTGAGATGTGATTATTACAAAGTGAAGAAAAATTCAACCAAAAATGTACTTTAAAATTTAAATGAAATTTTAACTTCAATACCTTGTAAAACATATGACAAAATGAAAAATAAGAGTAACCAGAACTAATAACTGTTCCTCCTGCACATAAACCTATTTTGACATTTGACTTTGCTGCCAACATTTAAGTACTTATAAAATCCCAAGTTTGCTAAACTGCAAAGATAGCTTTGGGTAACTAGCTTAGTTTTTCAGGTGCAGACAGAATATCTTCTTCATTTCTGCTAACGAAGTTGAACAGATAGGTCATTCAGAGTTGAGAAACCAATTCAGATTTAAAAAAAGCAAAAAAATACTTGTTTTCCTTTTCTGGTCCCCTAATTAAAAATGTTATGGAAGATGAGATCTAGTTTTGAAATCTTAAAGCATGTTTGTGAGTTGAACTGATTATAGTCTTCAGATAACACTTCCTTTGTTTAAAAAAAAATTACGATGTCAAGTATAAAACTTGGTTTGATTAACTTATTTTCCAGTTTGTGTATCCAGGATATTTAAGGCTGCTTTATTTAACTTAGGAAAAAGAATGCTGGTTTAGTGCATTGCTTTGCAATTTATCAGATGGAGCTTGACAAGGGGGATTTAAAAAAGGATCTCTCTTAAAAAACAAACTCTTGCCTGCCAGCCCACTGTCAAGAATCTTCAGAGGACAGGCACGCAGTGGACCGTCCTACTTAGATAGTACTGACTTCATTAAATACAAAACAGAACTAAAATCAGTTACATATCAATACCAATCAGTTGCTTATCAATCCAAGCTTCATTTAAACTTCTGCTTTAGAAGTCACTAGTCTGCTGACTCAAAGTCACTTAAGCAGAGCCTTGTTTGACATGTTTTTTGTCTCATGCTACCTTTCGGAACCTGAATAGATGAGATTTTTCTAATGCCCAAGTAAACAGAATTTCATCTACGCACAGCAAGAAAATGTACAATTGCTAAGCAGCCATCAAGCCAGTAATCCTCAATTTTTGGCTAAGAACTGCCATGCCTAAGCATCAGCAAGACTGAAAAAGTATATATTATTTAAAAGAAAAACATTAGGTTTCTTTTTGTCTTACAATATTGTCCTTCTTTAATTCAAGTATGTATGACAAGTTTTCAATATTTTCACATCTTTCCCATGTAAATTTACTGTCTAAATATAAAAGACGACTTGTAAAAAACTTTGCATATTTGTCAAATGCAAGACAAACATATCCTTTTTTGGACAGCTAGATATTAGACAAAAACCCCCACTTACTCCAATGATTCTGAAGTTCTACAAACCTAGTGTTAAACTTTTCTTTTTAAAGTTTGAAGCAACAAATAGTGACATACACTATCTCTGCCTAGGTTTACAGAAGCAGTTATGTCAATAAACTCTTTATCAGCCAACAAACTTTATTTCTAAAACTTGAATTCAAATAGCAGTGAAACCAAAAGCTCTGCTGAACTTTTGGCTAGGAATATTATTGTTCCAATTCTCGTCTCTGTTTCCCTTAGATTGAAGACATCTTTGCAGGCTTCAAACACAGGAAGGCTGCCAGCACTGTAAGGACATCTTCCTCTCTTCAGGCTCTCTGTATTGCCTCCCTCCCACCTCTACTGTCTAATAGTAGATAAGCCCAGAAGGCAAGACAGATCAAGTAAAGCAAATTTTCAGAACTGCACTTGGCACAACATGAGGAATATGTTGTTTTTATAGGGTCATAATCCAGGGGGGAAAAAAACACCAGAAAAAAAGAAATTAAAAAAAGAGGAGGTAAAAAACCCCAAACAAACGTTTTGGACCACAATGTGTAAATTCAATGGGATAAAAATGACTCATACAGCCCTGGCTAGTTCAAGTGACCTCAAATACTAACACAGATACTATTAAAGAAAGCACAAAATAAATACACATTCTAAAATAACATACCATCTATCTGCCAGTGCTAAGAATAGCCTTGTACTAATCTCTTAAAACACTGAATGATGGATAAACAGATGCTGTCGTACTGTGATCTCTCTAACCACAGCAGTGGTTGTGCTTCCCAGATACAGCACTGAAAGATCTAAAAGCAAGTACAAGTATTTTGTGCATGTCTGCCCACTGTCTAAGAGTAAAAGTCCTCCATTTCCTCCAACACAAAGGCTCCTGAGCATCACCTGCATTGCAAACGGCCTCTAGAGGAACCAATGTCTTGGTATTCACAAACAAGGTAATTTATCTCCCTCTGAAGAAGAAGAGGTTTTGTTTCTCAGTGTATTCTTAATGAAATAAAACATGCCAAAGGGAATACAACTAACTCAGATGAATCCCTCAGGGAAAGCAGCCCAATTTCCTCAACAGTGAGGTGGAATGAAGGACTAGTACCAATCAGGAAGGCATTTGAGTTACTTCTTTTGATGTGTAAGTATGCATGAAAAATATAGACAGAATACTGTATTCTCATATTTCAGTTTGATTTACCATCTGGAAATTAGTTTTATTCAGGCTGCAATGCAGTTACAGCTAGCTCTGCACTTGACAGTGTCACTAGTAAACCACAAGGTAGGCCTAATTTAGGCCAGCAAAAAATTGTACCTCTGCCAGCATAGCTTACTTCATCTCACGTGAGCTGGAGACATCGGTACAAGCTGTTTCGGAAGGAGTGCAGTTTCACAAACAAACTGAAAACACAAAACAGATCTTGTCTATCAATTATGCTTGACAGAAACCAATTCTCTTTGAAAAGATGGCTGGTGCACCTGGGTCTTCTGCACCCAACCTTACACAGATTTTTGGGTGCCCCTTTAGAGTTCTTCTCACCTGGTTTTCAGGAGAGCAAAACAGAAACAACTCCCACTGACTCGTGTTCAATTTTGGAAAGTCTGTCCTTCTAAGAACTAGCCAGAAAACGTTCCTGATTGAGGTTTGAACATGAAAAATTAATCTCTGCAGATAAGGTTTAAGTCAGAGCTTTCAAACTGAGGTAGCATTAATTGTTGTTGGGATGTCTCTAAATTACAGTCAAAATAAATATCCACTATAGACATAAGTTAGCATTAAATGATGAGCTTACTATTGGCTACGGGTACTGTACAAGCCATGTTTTTTCTGTAAGATATACAGCTCTTACAGCCTAAAAGTAAAAAGGTCAGTGACATAAAACAGGAGCAACTTTAGAAAGTATAAATTTTGCTATTTAAGGAATCCCCTGATAGAGCAAATGCTGGAAAGAGTGTGATAGGAAAACAGCTATTGTCCAATTTCCCTTTCAGAAGTGTTAACTCACAAACTGTCACCAGCTATACGTTTTCTTTGTTCTGTTTTTTCAAAAACAATTTTTAAAACCAGTATCACTGCAATAACCTCCCTTTCAGCTCCTGACACCATCTCACACACCAGGCATTTAAGCTCTATTTTAACAAGTGCTCTGGAGGAAGCAAAACATCCAGAGGACTTAAGGCTCCACTCAGAGATAAGAAATGCATTTGTGGTAAAATTATTGAAATGCTTTTGAGGCTCTTTAATAGCATCTATCTCATCTTTATTACAATCAGTCATTTTAATATTTTTTTTATAGCATATTCTTTGAGAAGAGGGTGCTTAAAGAAAAGATGTCCTGAGGTCACAAATTACTCCAAATTTGTTGTTTTATAGAACCTAGGGGAAAATACAAGTATAATTTATCCTTAAAGCATCCACTTCATTGTTAACACTTTAAAAGCATATGGAAAGCATTTGGAGCAATAAAGAAGTAAATAATATTCAAAACATTAAGTAAATTGTTTCAACAAAGAAATTTGTGCGACTTGCTTTTTACCTCAATAAGAGTTACAGATTGCCTTCTTTCTTCGTGCTACTAATGTATTTGAAAACCAGGCTGATTTTGGCCACAAAGTGCTTTTTAACAGTATGCTTAAGTGCTCTGTTTATATTAATGCCTTCGGGCAAGCAGTAAAGCCAAAAGCAAATCTGGCCTTCACTAGCTGAGGTGTAGGCACCTCCAATGCAGTTCACTTGTGTGCTTTTACAAAAAAAAACCCCAAACATCCCACTCGAAACAACCTGCAAGACACTTCACTAGATTTTACTTACTGTCAGATTGGTTGCTGTTTCAGTTCCTACGACATTTCCCATCCACGAGTGTAAATCAAATCCAAGATGCAGCCTGCCAGAGCCTGTTACCAGCTCACAGCTATACAGTGACCAAGAGCACCTCGAGTGTTCATACCAAGTTGTTAACAGCCTCTTAACCTCCTCTCTTCTCATCCCAACCCAAATAATCCTTTAACAACTCCTGACGTACAGGAAATACAGCGAACACCTACATAATTTCTCACTTCCTTCACTTGCCTTTCTCTATCCTCCAACAAACTTTGGTCTTCCCCAGATAGAAATAACATTGATTAAAGGATTTAACTGTAGGCTGCTTAAAGATTCAATGCACACATTTATGTTATAAGTAGTTAATTCTGCAACTATTAATTAAGCAGAATTCAACTGACAAAGGAAACAAGAGATGAAGCACAAGGCCTAGCTGCACTTACCAACTTATGATGATGACCTAGTCAACAATAAACTGACTCCAGCATGATCTTGCCATGGTCAGGTGTTTAAAATAGGCCATAAGATATAATGACCTTAGAGCAGACCAAGAGGTGCTTTAATTCCCAGTGGAGTCGAGGGTGACTAGTTCAGCTCTAGACATCTGCTACTGTAGAGGCATGGATTATTGATTTCATTTATCATTCCTTTGCTGCTCTGCTATTCAAATATTTGCAAAACACCTACTTAGTGGGAACAATTCTGCAGTATGAACAACTTTTGGAGACCAAGGATAAAGACTGTTGACTCTCATGCAAAATACATTTTACCTCACAGAGAATATAAATACACTCAAGCAAACAGCCAAGAGGACATGCAAAGGTGCTAGGAGAAAAAACCCAAACCAGAAACGCAACAAGCAGGCGGCCTGTGAGCAGCTGCTCTTTTTGCAAGAACTAGACCTCTGCAAGTGCTCTGAACTAACAGTAATGCTCACCACAGGCTGAGGAGGGGGAAGAGAAGGCAGGAAGAAAAAAAAAATACAAAGGCTTAGTTTTGGTTTCTTAAAATTAACTTGATGAGATTTTATAAATAAGCATGTGTCCTGTCAACACATTTCAACATGAAATATGCAGTGTTATTGACAGAAAATATTTTCCTAGCTCCAAGTCTGAATTATCAGTCATTTACATTGTAACAAGTTTGAGATCTGTTCTCTTTTAAAATAAGTATGTTTCCTGAATATTTTTCTGATGTTTTTGAGTTGTGCTTTGCAATTAGTCACAGATTATTAACTGTTTTTAATAAAAGTATAGGTAGGGAAAAGGAAAAAAAAAAAGAGAAGTTACTAGCTAAAGTAATCCTAGACCAGAAAGAACAACTAGCAAACACATTTATACCACCAAATATTATTTCCTCTTTTCTGAATTCTTAACCATGCCAGACTTTCCACCTCGTGTGGAGAGAGTCTAATTTTTTGATTACTATATAACCATTAGCATATGTAATTTCCACGTGGAATCTTTCTATTTCATGCACTAATTTGCCCATACTTTGAACTGTAGAAAGATTCCTAAACACTTTAAACATAAAATCCTGGGTGTGCTATTTAACCTATAATCACGTCAACTTTGATTTTGTGGGATTTTTAGTTAGGAAATCTAAGGTACTAAAAAGCAAAAGTGCTGCAATTCAAGGACAAACTACACTCTTCTTAGTAGTCATTGCCCAAATTAAAATATTTAGCTCTAGCCAAAGCATTGAGAAATGGTTAATGAACTGGAGGTGCTTAACTGCACTTTAGGAAAGAGCTGACAGGGCTTAGATCAACTCTTACAAAACGCAACACACCTTTATCCCAAGAGCACAGAGGCAAAAACCTGCTACCACACTGGTGAGGAGCCATTTAGCAATGTGGTGACGTACAGCACCCTGGAAAGCAGGGCTTGTGCTAAAAATAGTCACTTTTTCTTTTTCTGGAAAAATCAAAACATGCTCAACCTCCAGAAGCAGCAATCTGCCTTACCAGAAAAGGAAGATTGCAACAACAAGAAGAGCCATAAATACAGTTTCTACATGCAATACAAATAATTAATTGATTACAGGATAGATTTGCTTTTTGAGAGGACCAGAGCAATCCCAGGAGGATGCTCTCTTCACAGTAGTCATTCACCTCCCAGTGTTACAGCTCCAGTGAAGATCTCTGCCTTTGGGCAAAGCAGCATTTAAATCCAAGCATCTTCATTTCCTTCTCCCCCTCTCTCAAACTGTGCTCTACAAGAAGCCTTAGACCAGGTGTGACAAATCTGTGACTGCAGTCATAATCAAGTCAAGTGAGCAGTTATTATGAAAAGGGCATAGAAGTTTACAGTCACAAGAAAGATTCGTTGCAAACACTTTTGGCAGTCAAGAACAGGGATTCATCTCAATGGAGTGTTTTATAAATGCATGTCAGGGTCTCTTCCAAAATAATCTCTTGGTTTTCTGCTGAACCATCAGTAATCAAAAAAACCCGTAACAGATGAAACTAGTTTCACAGTAGGTTTTTTTGTGGGTAGCCTTCCCATCTCTCTGAAATGCCACACCAAGACATTGAATTCATGATAAAACAAGCCAGAGCCTTTAAAACAGAAAGAACAAAACAATTCTTTTATCTAGAAGAGGGGAAAAAAAAGCCACCATTGTTTGCACAACAGAATGAATGCTGATGGCAATACCCAGTTTCAAGACAAACTAATACTGTATGGAAGCTCCAAGGTAGGACAGATACCTTAAAGACAAGACCTTTGAAGTGCCTTTCACTGGAGTCTTAAGTGTTCAGACAGATAAGCAGTACTGAAGAGACCTTTAGTGTTTCTGACTTTGACATAACCACAGCCGTGTCTCAGCCAATACGCAGCAGACTGGTGTCTCCTGACACCAAACATTATGCACAGACATCATATTATAAGCTGCTGTTTGACTTTCTATCCCAAAGGCTGTGGGTCAAAAATATCTACAATGATGTCTGTGGAGCTGCCTCCATGGAAATAAAAAGGTGAATCACACACTCAGTGTTTGCCTTCCCTATATCCAAGAGAATGAGGGCTAGGCTGCAGAATTGGAACTACAGTAACCTAATGGAAATACCCACTGATCCTGACAGGTTAAGAGGAAGAAAAGCCAAGAGCTGTGTAGAAAGAAACTAAATGAAGGAGAGAGAAACTCAGTGGTAGGAAGGAAGAAACAAACAAACAAAAAAAACCCCCAAAACAACTCAGGCAACTCCCAAGGTATCAGCATGATGCCCAACCTAAACCAGCTATTTTTGGAAGTACAAGTTGTTCTGGGCACGTCACCTGCCTAACTATCTTTGTAGTTGTGCATGTTTCTAAAATAAACAAATCAACAGAAGGTTACCTGGCCTTTCATACACAGTGATTTGGAAGGGAAACAAAAGACTGAACAATAATATGGGTAAAATGGCAATTCTGCATTGTAAGTAAAGCACTGCAAGTTCATCAGTGTTATTCTTGTTCCAGTCTTTTCTGACCCAGATCTTGTTATTGCAAGGAAGAGCTAAGTCAGCTGCTTTCTAAATTAAATTTAACTGCTTTTCTATAAGCTGAACAACAAAAGTTGTAAAGCCTCAGTAAGAAGAAATGGCAAAAAGCCCTCAAAATGGTATTTCCTGTTTTCTTGGAAACCACTTTTCATACGAATTCTAATGTCAAAGCGGTTTTTTGATGGGGAGCTATAAAGAGCCTGACAATCTAGTGCATCCCATCCTTGTGCCTCTCCCCTTGCTGAGCCACAGGAACAGCTACTGTGATTCCTCCTTCTCCCTTCAGTGGTTAACTGGCTCAACACTGCACCACTTTAGTGCCACAGCCAACGCAAGAGAGCAGGATGGGGTGACACACAGCACAATGGCAAGCAGTGAATTAAGCAAAATATTATACTGTTGTACAGTATTTCATCCTGAGCAGTGCACAGCATGACCCCATGACAGTCCTCCTGTCCATATCAAGGCTTTCTATTAATTTGTGTCAAGTTATCAGCTGGATCTAAGCAACTGGTGTCTTGCCTCAGACTGAAGGGGACTTTGCCAGGAGATCAATGGGACATGACTGAGACAGTCTCAATTGCTGGACTGCAGATAAAAATACACAAATAACATAGCATATCTTCTGAAGCTCCAGAAGTCTGCTGAGCTTTCCAAGGTTTCAAAGACTGAATTAATAAAACTAATTCTTCTCATATTATCCTGTATTGCTAAGCTAGCTGTAGGTTCTAGCATCTGATTATTCTAAGGTATCTTCAGTTAACCAAGAAATGCAGAGAAGCTTTTCCTCAATGTTAAAAAAAACCCACAAAAAACCATTCAAGCCCCCAATAAAAACCAGTGTCTGTAGTAAATCCACTCTACAGCCAGCATAATCAGGGGTATTTAGTGCTCTACATGGAGCCTACAGTTTATCTGATTTATACGTTACCTCTTTAGATAACTTCTGCCTACTTGAACAAGAAAAATCCTTATGAACCACCACATTTATTAGCTGATATTAACTCTTGTAGTAACTCCCATTGTACTACCTACATACAGCCATAATAAATTATTAGTATTAGGAAAATCACATTCTGTTTATCAGTTATGTCTCACTGCCTGTTTGGAGACAGCTTTAACACTAAACAGCGTAAAACTGCACTTCCCAGTAGTAAGACACCACTATTTCCCTGAAAAGTACAATGAAATCAGCGAGTCTCATGCAAAATTAGGTATTTGATCATAGCATTCGTATTTCTGGAAGTTTAAAACGTTAGTTTAAAAGTACTATGCTCCAACTTGAAAACATAAAATGCATTGAAAGCCCCACAAGTGGCTCAGATCCAACAGATCAATCCAAAACAGGTCTTCAAGATTTGGAAACACAAGGCACGTTCTTCAAGCTTCCTCCAGCAGCACTTAAGAAAGCAAGCGACAAAGCTGAGAACATACATGCAAGTAATTGCAATCTTATCAGACCTGAAATTTTACCTAGGTCTACACAGAGGCAATAGGAACTCACACAAGCACATATTTAAATAGGCCCCACCTGCACAACAGTCAAACCCTGCCCACTTAGAGCCTTGTCCAGGCCACAAAACTCATCCCAGAAGCTATAAAGCTTGCACTTCTGAGAAGCACAGAACTCTGTGTTGCTCCTGCAGTAGCAACAGATTAGTCCAAGTAACACCACTGTGAGCATCTGTAACAGCATTAGAAATCCCTAACCAAGAAAGGAGAGGTCTTGGAGTTGCTCACTATTTACACTGATGGTTAAACCTCAAACCAAAAAGAACTAGAACAGAATTAAAAGGGTTGAGTCTGCCTTCAACTATTGTTATTTCATTATTTTAGCACATTAAAAAACCAGTAACACTCCATCCAAGTCAACAACTTGAACACAACCATTTTGCTCTCATGATATTTATCACTACAGACAGATGTTAAAACAGTCCACTCTAAGGCTCTTACAAGTCCTTCTAGTCTTGCTTCGTTCAGTCTTGTTTTGTTTCAATAGCAGTTCCTCATGTATACAAATCACATTACATTTCCTGAAGATCAATGAAAAAGCTAGCATGAATTCAAGACCAGCATTTTTTCCCCAGAATTGCTAGAGAAGAGAAGCTCACTTGTGCAAGTCTACCGGAGTAAACTGGCACACACTCAGCCAACTCCCGACTTTTACACATAGCTACTGTGCTTTTTGAGAACTACAGGGTGCTGCAGCAAAACATGTACTCTGACTGAACTACAGGTTTAAGGACTTCTCCTTAAAAAGGAACAAATGCCAAGCCTTGCTAATTATCCCAAAGATTTCAAAGTAACAAAGAGATATATCTAAAATAGGAATAGTAGTGTCACCCCACAAAATACTCTTCCTCTGTCCTTGCAGAGGTTAGGATTAGAGAAGTAGTAGTGCAGGTTCGTAGTCTGTTTGTATTTTAGCCAGTACACATTTTCAAACCAGTGCCTGATAAACAGGAAACCAAAGATCTAGAAAACCTGTATCTTACAGATTTTAATACATTCATTTTGAAGTGCAGTTCATGAAGTTTTGAGCAGGCAATATAACAAAATACTGCAGACCTGGTTTTCATCCTGTCTTACCAAATACCTGTTAAATATTTTAAAGAGAGCTTCTGTAACTCCCTCACACCCTTTCGGTTTGGTAGGGAAACTAGACACACCAAATGTAAGAAGCTGACTGTTCATTACATGAATCATTTCTTCCACAGGGAGGAAATTCCTTTATTCCTTCCTGAAGCCCCATCACCACTGTGGTTTGGTATCCCAGCCTTTGCAGAGCTCCCTCCAGTCCCACCTCTTTGGTTGAGTTCCCAGCGAGCACAACACCTCAGGGCAGCAGTTGCCGTTCCGGTTATGGGCTATTGGTCTGACCGATCTGTTTTGATTTCAGAGGAGAAAGCACCATTTTCCAAACTGCTGAGCTGACTACAGACCAGATTCCCGTTCCTCCTACAGCAGTGATGACAAGGAAAATGCAGCGGCTTGCGCAGCTCCTGTGAGGCTGTGGATGAGGGCAGTTTTGGGAGATTAACTCCCACATCGCTGAGCACTGCAAGCTGCCGGAATTGTTTTGGAGCAGTCAGGACCACTGCCACCTGCCTTGCCACTCTCTTACAGCTTGTCTTGGTATAACAAGAAAGTGAATCATGACAAGGACAGTGACAATATCCAGAAATTACCTTAGAAAGATGCAGTGACTTTTTTTTGAAGCATCAGAGATGAGCGTGGGCTAACAGAAGCAGACTATGCTGCTCTTAACAGCTACTGTACGATGCCAGAATGAAAAGGAGCATTTTTCCTCCCTTCTGCACAATCCTGAGCTGTAGAGATCACACAATACCACAAGAATCTCTGTTCTGTTTCAAGCCAACTATCATCAGCTGACAGCACGGTAGAAATCAAAGGATCCATTTAATTGCTAACCACTTGTTGTCAGATCAGCTGTAGATGCTTCTCTGACAAGGGTGCATGTAATTTAAAAGAGAAAGATACCACAACAGGAATGACTTGATATTTCTTAGGAAGATGATGGTGCTTGTGTACGATATTTTCATTGATACTATCGAATTTGTTATTTTTGATACATCCCTCAGCCCATAAAAACAGAAGCCTATTTTGTTTGCTCTGTTGCTTGATCAAACCATCACATGTTCCAAACACTTCCATGGAAAAGTAGCTGCTCAGTAGCAGCTTATAGCAGCATTCACTCCCCCCAGTATTCCACCTTTTGCCCGTAGAATCTCCACTTAACTTCTGCAACCAGATAACCAAAGAAATCTCTTTACTGGTTATTTGTATCATATAAAGAAATCAACTGTTACAGACTGTGATACAAGTGTATGGAAGAGTAGCAATAGCAACAAGAAACCAAGAGGCTTGAAACTCCTAAGGTCTAGCTGCAGTGAATTTTAAACACCATGTTATCTCAGCTATACTTCAAAATGTAAGGAAGGTGTAAGTCATCAACTCTCAAGCAATGAACACCTCCTGCTGCAACACAGACTACCACTACTGAGTGAAGGTCTTCTCCAGAAAACAAAGTCACTCCTAAAACAGCTACTGATGGTAATGGGAACAATATCCTTTGTCATTTACACTCTTTTTCAACATGCATTATTTTCTGGCAGCAAAACTTCAGAAAAAGAGATTAACATACTGATTTTTTTCCCCTGACTTCACACAAGAAGAAAAACTATTAAACACTTCACTGATAAAACTTGGTAAGTAAGGAGAAAGCGGCACAAATAACATCATTACTGAGACATACCACTTGGTTAGCTAATGATTTTGAACCCTAAGGAAGCAGTAAAAGTGGAAATTGAGTGCTGTTTCTAGCACCAAGAGAGATAGGCAGCAAGGCAGCAAGTTTTTCTTAGGTGCTTGCTAACCAAACTCTATCTGCAAGATGCTTAAAAAACAACTAAAAACACTCTATCATTTGTCTGATTCAGAAGTAGCCACAACCATATATCAGAACAATCAACATTCCTTTTATTAATTATAACAGATATTTAGGATAGAGAGCATAAATGCAACCCATTACTAAGACAGCAAACTGACCTGCTCACTAGGGTACATCATATGAGTAAACTATTTGATTAAGGAAAGGCTCGGCAGCAAGTTTCTCGGCAGGTAACAGCTCATTCTTTTCTTTCTGGAGGTGTTTGAAGGAGTAAGGAGAGAGTGAGACCCCTTGTAGCACAAATCTGGAATCTTGCACTGAAATCCCCTGCATGTTGCCACAGCTGCATCAACTCCTGCTGCAGGAGCCCCCGCTATTTGCTGTTTACTTCAGAAACATATTTTCCTGAAGAGAATATCCAATTCTCCGAGCAAGCAGTAACTGATATTCCATTCCATTTCCATCAGACTTCAAGTCTCTACAAGCTATTTAACCCTGAATTTCATATTCCCTGTGTTTTTAAGTTTCCAGAGAAACTTGTGAACAAAGCACTATATTCTAAAAAACCAAATAACTTATTGAGTAAAGGTTATGCTACAGCTCGCTCACTATTGTTTCCTCTGGGGCCTCAATATTTAGGGTTTAAAATGAGATTTCAATGGAAATCATTGTCAATTTGATTTCTTTCATGAAATCATCAATTGCCTCCTTATACAAGGATGTTTTTTCATTGTAGGAGGATCTGTACTAGCCATTCCCATCCCGGGAGGAACATGGTGTCATTAACTGTCACACAGTGCTCTGAGGCTGCATAAACACCACCAGGCTTGGCCAGTTTCTGCTCTTTTCTCAGTCAATACAGAGGCAGAGAACGTAAAATGTAAGATCTAGACTAATTTATGTGTAAAAACATTTAAGTGCTGGTCTGTAAGCTGCATTTCTTCTAATTTTCCTGTCACAAAAGGATGTTTTTCTAAACATTCATCATTTGCAAAAAGCATTTAAAGAGAGAGGCATGATAAAGTTGTTACAGCTGCTATTTATGATGCATTTAAAAGTCCAGCAACAGTATTTTAATTGAAATAGTAAGAAAAATGTGAAGATCAAATTAAATTTAATAGTTCAAAGGCATGCATTATAAACAGTCAGTAACAAAATTAGATTGAAATGTTTTAAGGGCAAACATACAGAACTGTAATCCTCCAGTCCAAAATGGCAAATTCCAGTGTAAAGTGATTATAATCCTAAGTAGAACCATGGTAAAGTCTGACTTTTTCTACTGACAGAGAACATCCCCACCCCTGCAATCCAATCTTGTCAGTTTGGAGTCAGATGCTGTCATAAGAACTATGCACCGACAAGAATTCTGCAGTAAAACTTGGCTAAGAAAGTAAAAGAGACTATGCTGCTGGTATAAAGATGTAACATTTCTATTCAGAAACACCTTTTCAGGTTCTAATGCATGTGGATTAAGATGTACAGCTGTACAGATGTACAGCACATGGCAAGTGAAGACACTAGACCCACCCCAGACTAAGCAGTTTGTACCAGATCCTTCCCCAAAATTAAGTGGCTCAACTCTGGCTTGAGCAGCAGCATGAGGACCTGAGCTGCAGTGGTCCTGCAGCACAAGCAAAAACCCTGTGCTTTACCTGCAGACCAAACACCTGTAACTGAGTAACCACTGCAAGAGTGGGAATTCTTCAGCTGAGGGAGCAGTCTGAGCTTGATGTAGGTTGATAAACCAGCCCTGTGGTCTTCCAGACTTTTTAATAAAAATGCATTACTAACATGAGAAAACAAAGAGTAAAACTTTCACTGGGTTGTAGAGAACAATGGCTGACAGTCTTGTTAGAGAATTTTGGATTACCTTACTCTTCTCATTGCTCAATCATGGTGGTGATAAGCAAGTAATAATTATCTACGTTCATCAACCATGAATAATTAGCTGTGCTCATAAACCATCTTTACATACTTACATAGCAATATGAATATCTTTGGGTCCACAGAAGTATTAAATACTATTAAGTCTTTGCTTTCAGCAGAAAAAAATGGTTATTTCCTAGAATGAGGTGCAGCTTTCCTCTCTCCCTGTCCTTACATTTGCCCATAGAGCATCTTGCAAATGCAGATCCACAGATAACGTTTGCTCACTCGTCTATCAAGAACAACCTCTTCTCCCCCACAAGTCAGAGCATATTTTTTCTTTGGAGTTGGAGGTTTTGCAAGTTCCTGTATCTACTTTAATTAGTTCACAGTTTCATGTGGTAGCTTCACATGCCAGTACATCTGGCATATCTGTTATGCCCCTTGGCTTTCCTCACTGCTTTCAGCAGCCTCATGCAATGCTCTATGAGGGCAGAAGGACATCACTTCAAGAACTGACAGAGCCCTCCAAAGTTTTACTGCAAATTGTTCTCCAGAAATCTTTTAGAACCAACACACTCAGACAACAATTTAGGTGCTCTTAACCTCAGTCTTAGGCTCAGTTTTTCGTCAGAAGCTCTGTCAAGACAAATGTTGAAGATTCACCAGGAGCACCAGGATAGTCCATTCCTAGATAAGAATGGCAGAGAAGGTGCTACTTCTCTATGCTAAATACCATCAGCATGACAAGGAATCACAAATGTAAGAAAATTTCCTATTTTTGTATAATAAAGACTACAGGGGTCTTAGCTATCCTCCTATATATCTGCCTACCTCCCCGCCTGCAGAAAGCTGGACTGCAAGTAAAGGTACCTGATACTGTATTGCTTTTCCGAGTCTGGGGATCTTTTAATCCATTTTTAACAAACTTAAAAGTTCCCTAACAACTTTAGCAACCAAAAATAGTACAGTAGAATAGCAGCAAGTTAAATATTTATCTTCCAGAATGCTATTGTAGGGGAATTTGCACCATGCAGCCCAGTACAAGACTATAAGAAGGATAAAATAAAAGAAAAAAAAGCAAGTTGATTTTACACATTCACACATTCAGATTTCACTCATTCTCACTCCCACACAATCCAAAGTACCACGATGTTGTTTCCACCACAAGTTTCAACAGAGGGAAAACAACTAGTCTTGTCCTCCTGAAATTTTTGGGGTCCCTAACTGGTAATAAAAAAAAAAGAATTTTAGGCCTTTTTTTCTTGTATTCTTTAGGAGTCACTGATTAATACTGGGTGGTCCTTTGTCTCAAAATCACTAACTTCAGTCTCAGTGAGCATTCAATCAGGTTGTCTGTCCATTATCAGGTTTTCCTCGCCAGTTAAGAGGATGGGGAGCACGTGGGGCATGCTGCTCCTTCATGACTGTTCTCCTGGTGCTGAGATGCAGCATCCTCAGGGCCTTCTTTTTAGCATTTTAGTCTTGACATAAACAGCACATTCCTCACATTTTACAGCTAGGAATGGTGACCTTGGTTATCAACACAGGCCACATATTTAACCCTTTTTTCTGCAGTTTTCTAAGACTCTTTAATATGCACACTTCTATTCATACTGTATTTGTATTAATCTTAATGTTTCTTTTACAAAACTTCAATTCCACAATTTTTTCAAATGATCACAGAGTTCATGCCTACGTATGCTTAACAGATTAAGTCTCCAAGATATCTTCAGGCTTCTCTGTGGTCTAGTTTTGCTACAGAAAAGACAGAAACCACAACACATCTTGTTCTTTCTCCTTTTGACTGTGCACTTAAATGCCCAATAGTATATTAGCACTATTTCAAGCTGAAAAACATGTTTGGGATGTCACAACTAACCGTTTGTAGCCTTGAAGCTTGTTGTTCAGTAATAAAACACTAAGAGGTCAAAGGAAGAGCTTGTTTCAGAACAGAAGACTACTGTTGCATAAAACAGAATGGGTATAGCATGAAGGGATGCATCACCCATGCCAAAAAAACCCTGATTTATATAATACATATTGATCTTAATGTTTGAGCTTTAACTATTATTTTAATTTACCAGTGACTACATATACTTTCCACTACATTAATTGTATTCTTTATGTTTTGCTGAGTAGTAAAGTATGTGCAAGCACGCATGTAAACCTGTAGAACACAGAAATGAAAGACTTCCTTGGCTTTTTAGAATATTAGAAAATAGCAGTTGACAACTGCTTATCAAAAAGTACCTTTTTAATTCAGAATTGTATAGCTTTCTGAAAAACAGCTTTAAAATTGTAACCAGCTAATGATAACTGCCTGAACAGTCTTGACTGATGGCTTTAGCAAAGCTGCTTTTTTGAAGTTATTTGTGCTTTTCTACCCAACCTGGTTACTTTTAATCACTTTCTTTCAAGACTTTGGAGGTAGCATATTTCACTCTCTCATACCTCAGTTTTATTCACACATGGAGCAAGAAAGGAAAACCCTTGAAATTTTCAATTACCAAGCTAAGTAAGTTTAAATAAAAAACCCTCTTAACACCTACAAATCGACCTCTGCCAGACAGAGCTAATTTTAAGCAGTCTGTGGTTTAAATCAAGGTACTTGCTGTCAGTGAGCTTTTATTCCAGTTTAGCATTCTGATCTTTAAAATCCGGAAAAAAAAGGGAAAGCATACAATACTTTAAAATTTCAACTACTGTAGCACAACTGGCACTACTACTTTCAGCTTTAGAAAAAGACTGACATTGCTGCCTATTGAACCAATTAAACAGCTAAATTCAAAAGCTAAAAACAATCACTGAATGAGTTTTAATTTTTTTTTCCCAGATCTTGTTTTCATATATCTGGGAACTGACAGTGATTGCTCTATTGGTCTTTCACATTTTCCAGACAGAACTAACCAGTTGACATTGCTTTGTAGGCAGTGGGGACATGAACTGAATTTACACCCCAGGACAATTTCCTTCCTGGTTTTAAAGGAGCACTTAGTTAAAAGTCAGTCTGTTAATTTTCAAATAGCCTCCTTTACCTTTTACAATTCAGTCTCTCCACTAGGAAAAGCATGAGCTTCTGCCCATCTCTGCCTGGTGCATTCAAAAATCAGCTGGATATAGCAGGATTAATCCTGATGCTCAAAACAACACTACTGTGTTGTAGTTTAGAGGAAAGGATGTCAGGAAGAAAAAAAAAAAAGTCACATTTCATCCCCTCTCCAGCTTCATCTGGTATCAGTCAGATTTCTCCGAATCACCTTTTAGAAATACAGTATTGGGGGCAGTTGCGTTTTTTTGTAAAAAGGGGGAGGAGGAAATGAAAGGCAGGAGAAAGGCAGCAGTGGGTGGTTTGTTGCTTGTTTCCTTTAAAAAGAGCTGCCCAACCATTCTGCTGGGCAGCTGCTGGTGC
The DNA here is from genome assembly GCA_013400495.1 of Nicator chloris. NCBI lineage: Eukaryota > Metazoa > Chordata > Aves > Passeriformes > Pycnonotidae > Nicator > Nicator chloris. Next base: position 26,156 of record WAAE01007781.1, read on the forward strand.
AGCCAGAAGTAGGACCGAATAGAAGAGACCTTTTAATGTATTCTCTCACAACATGTTTAAAATCCCTACATTATGAACACTGGAACCTAGATGTTTATAAATTTATTTAATGCACTCAAAAACTGAAAGAAACCATCGGAGTGCTTCATCCATCTGGAAAATGGGATGGGCACACAATGTTGACAGGTCTGTGGCATGGAGGGCAGAGCCCACTCGTGGAGAGAAGAGGTTCTCCTTTCCATCACACCTCAGCTCACCTCATTCTGACGCTGTGCACTTTAAGAAAGTTTCAAGACATTAGAAAGCCCTTTAATTTCCTTTTATTTTTTATGTTTCTATTGTTTGCTTTTCCCCTCTAGACACGGCAGAGTAATTTTTCATTTTGGGGGGCACTGACAGCTGTTACGGCTGAATTCAGAGTACAAAACATTAAGGGGAAATTTTAACTCAAAAAAAACCTCAAGTGAAAGTATTTGCAGACATAACATCAGGCTTAAACCTTGTAATTGCACATCTTTGTACATGTGTCAGGGACAAAATGGAATATTGTAGGAGAAAGGCATAAAGGTGACCTCACCCTGGTAAGTAACAGCTGCATTAATTACCCAATACAGCCTGGCCCCTGATGAGTCACAGCTATATCCAATAAAGGTAAGTATGGTAAAAGGGAGCGGGTTAGCTGGTGAGGGGAAATCATGGAGGAGGAACCTTGAAGAAGAGGGAAAAGAGGATCATGGATGAGGATGATGTCAAGGCAGCTCTGAAGAGGAAGGATCCTGGGGAGAATCACTGCAGTGAGCTCAGTCTGGGTCTGCAGTCAGAGCCTGCTGTTGGAACCTGCAGTCACAGTCTAGCTAGGTAAAAGCCTGCATTCAGAGTCTGCAAACTAATGTATGCAGTCAGAGTTTAGCAGGAAATAACCACCAGTCAGAGGCTGCAAGGGAATCCCACAGCAGGAGCTTGCTGCAGCCAGGGTCAGTGAATAGCTGGAGTCAGGATGGCCAAGCTGTAAAGAGGAATAAATCAGGACCCTTTTCATGCTCTGATAAACAAGAAGTCTGTGTCATGACTCATTTCTACCCTCTAACAAGTGGGCTGCTGCAACAGAACATAACTTGCTTTCGTATCAGGAGATTAGTTTTGAAGTTTTTTCTAAAAATTTGTTGGTATGATTAAATTTAGGATTAATTTGACCTCTCTCATTCACTGTAACAGATGGTTTCAACACACAACAGTTTGAAACAGGTGTATTTCTCCACATCCCCTCTGGCCCCTGCACACAGTTATCAGTAACTAATAGCTGAAGACATACATGGAATCCTGAAGAATGCATGAATAGCTTTCTTTTTCCTTAAACTAAAACACATTTACACTTTTAAGCTCAACATTTTTTTCTTCATATAAAAATACTTGTTCCTTATTGAGGTCAGTTCTGCTGGGAAATCAGTCTTGTAATATCTTCTCCCATGTGCTTTAGCCACCATCCAGTGAGTGTATTCTACTCAATCCAGCATTGTTAAATAAAATTAAGCTTGTGTTCCTTCTTCCTTCTAGAGAAGTCATCAGATGAGACTGTACACACAAATTACTCCCTTTTCTTGTTTATAATAAACCTGCACTAGCATGTTCTTCCTTCAAAGCAGCAGAATGAAGTCAAACGCAGGAGTTCAATATGCTTGTCAGGGATGATAGTTAATGACTGGACCAACTTTGCCAAGATAGGATTCCCTAACCAGGAAAACAGAGCTGGTATCACTTTTACCAGGTATTGGTAACCTTATGGATTTTTAAAAGTTTAGCACCTTCTAAAGGTATTGCTAGAATTTGAGACCAGACATCTATTTTTAAAGATGACTTGACTTTCTTGTTCTTTCTGTCTGAACAGAGGCAAACAGAAAATAAAACAACCTTGTATGTGTGGAAATGCTTATAAAGACTTAATGTTACTGGACCTAACAAGATGCATCAGCATATGAGTAAACTACAGGAGTTAGAACTGTAGCCCAAGTTCTTTTATGTACTTTGAAGCCTTACAGCAATTTCCATCAAAGAGCAGAAATATTCTCAGCTAACTAACAGCATAACACATCAGACCTGCGTGAGGCAAAGGTGTTGTACAACCAGAGTATTCCTTAGAGTACGCATTAAGGGGCAAGACAACAGGATGAGACTCTCATGACCTTAAAACACACTCTAAACATCCTTAAATAACTCTAAAACTCTAAATACGCTTTAAATCAAACTACAGATCACAAATCTAACAATGCAGACAGTATTTTTCCAGAACCACTAAATGGAACAGTTTTGCACATTTCAATAACACATTGGGATCCCGCTCCATCAAGGAACAGAACCAATGTTGTCCACATCCATGAAGCCTGAAGCTGAGGAGCTTCAACTCTTTAAATTCCAAATAAAATATTAAGTGAGAAACACAGAAAAAAAGGGAGAAGCTATCACAGAGAAAAACTCAGATACATTTTTATCCTCTCTCAGGCACAGCAATTAGACTGACAGGCTATTGAGAATACATGGAAGCTTATTTATAACCAAGACCGCATACAGTCTCATCAATGAGATTTAAGAGATTTTATATGAAATTATGTCTAACTTTCAGTTATATTATCTACTAGTTTTTCAAGTCATCTTTTTCTGTAAGTTTAGTCTAAACAATTTAAGTTATAATCGTACAGAGCACATGAGATCTGCTTTATAAGCAGGCAAGTGAATCTGATCACAAACTATCCAGAAACTACAAGTCCACCAGAACATAATGAACACAAGGCATTTAAATTTCACATTGTTGCACAAAAGCCTTTTTTATTAGAATATTCATCTCAATAATAAAAAAACCCTTTTCACATTAACAAGAGGACACTGAACAGAAAGCCTTTAGCTACACATCACACAGAGAAGTAGGTAAGTAGTCATTAATTGATTTCCTTTAATGCTTTGATGTTTTGTCATAAAGTCATGTTAGTAACTGCTCAGATCCTGTTAAAGCCAAAGTAAAAGCATCAAAGCAATTTTACTGTTTTTGTTAGACACTGTAAAGAGATTGCATAGTTTTCACCTCTGACCTCTCATTGTAGTTCCTTTATTTCACTTCATCATTACATTTTTTCATTAAGACTCAGAACAAGCAGCAACCTCAGACTTTGATAAAAGGTCACTTCTCATAATTTTGTACTTTATTCATCTCCTAAAAGTTGTATGAAAAATTAAAATTACAGCTCATTCTTATATCTCAACACAAAATAAATAATGATATCACTCCATGCAAAACCAGATTTTAGTTATGTTTCAAAAGATGGTATGAGATGAAACTAACACAGCACAAACACATACATGCCAAAGGAAGCCAGTGGGCACAGAAGCAGGCACTGCCCCTCATGGATGATGCAGCAGTGAGGTGAAGTTTTGAAACTCATCAGCTGTAAAAATCCTGTGTTTAAAAAAGAAAATTAATCAAGCTGACAGCTACATGATTTAAATAAAGAAAGCAATCTTTAATTTTGGCTGACATGGTGTGTTGAGGACAAGGGCAAGATTTACTTCTTATAATAAACTCTTCAGCAGAGCTTTCCCTCCATCTGTCCCTTTAGAAGGGTCATCTCTTCAATTATTCAGATGTGCAACAGAAAGCACCAAGATTAGATGGTGAAGCAAAGACTAAACACAGGTCTTGATTATCAGCTACCTTCCTCACAGTGATGAGCTTTTTGTACAGTATCTAACACAAAACTCAGTGAACTCTTACAGCCTTAACTGAGGAAGAGAACATTAAGCTTGATCAGAAGAGCATTCCCATGTAAACTGGCACAAGCAACTACAAATCACAACATTTCTCAAACAGTAGTATTTTTCTTTGGATTTTAATAACAAACACAAAACATAACCAAATTTCAACTAATTAGCTAGGAAAGGCTTTACAGTAAGCAAAGAAATGTAAAAACAAAGGCAGCATCCTTTTGGATTAGTTTCAAATTCACTACAGTAAAATCATTAGAATCCAGTTAAGTTTCTATTGTGCTGTTATATGTTTAAGAATGAATATGGAAAATATGCATTATTTTTGATCTGGAGCAGCAGCATTGACAAAGTAGATGTCTATGACCTTGACAGTATAAAATTCAGTCCTTCTGTTCCAACACAGACAGCAAGTCTACAGTACATCACAACAATTTGTGCTCAAAGACTAAATAAAGACTGTTAGTTTTTATCTTCTAAAGTCTCAAATTTGCTGCATGAAGAACGACTTAGTGGTTTTGAACCCAACTTCTACATCTTTCATGAAAAAAGGCAGAAAACACTTCCTGCCCAGTTCTCACTTTAACTCATGACTTTTGAGACTTCAGATCTCCCCCAATCATCCATTTTTCATCCTGACAACTCCTGATGCTTAGTCAAGGATCTACACCAAATCTGTTCTGTATTTCACATCATCCTTCATGCCCTCAACTGAGCTTCAAGCTCTACTATACCTTTTAGCAGGAGGAGACCATACAAAGTATTCAAAATGCTGATACAAACTGGATTTACACAGTAACACAGCAATCTTTTCTAGTTTACTCTGTATTCCTCTTCTGGTAACTGTTTGCTTGTTGGACACCTACTAAATAATAACAATACAAGACCTTGCCCCTGCACAGTTATGGCCTGTTTAGCATCCATCACTATATGTTAGGCTGAGGTTGTTCTCCTCAATCCACCTACCTGTTCTCCTGACAAATGACAGCACTAGAAATTCAGTCATATGACTTTTTCTGTGGTTCTTTTCAGCTGTACCTCACCCTTATTATCCCAATTAATTTGATATCAGCAGCAAGCTTTCTTCCCCACTGGTCACCAGGGCTTTTAGGTAATGTAGCAAAGTCTTAGGTTCCTACAGCAATTTGTCCTGCCTAGAAGTGACTTTCTTTACTGATACAGCCAAGCATTTACTTCTACCTTACTTTCTTTACAAATTAAGGAATTATTTATCAGCACAAAGACCATCCCTTCTTATGCTACTGCTTATTAATCCCCTTTAAAGCTAGTGAGGGACCATCTCAAAATTCACTTAGAAACTAGAGACACCTAAATCACTTTTATCCACATGGTTATTGACCCTCCATCAGCCTCCATAAAGTTACAAGACAGGTTTCCTTACAAAAGGCACATTCATTGACTGTAAAAGAGAAGGCAGAGACTACAAGGACAGAAGTAGTGGATACTGCATAAATAACACTACTAACTGGACTGTGTCAGACATTTGCATCAGATACAGTCTCCCTTAGCTAAATTTTGGCACCCCACCTGCCATTCTCTATAGCACTGGCAACACAGTAGATTTATATAAGAATTTACACATCATCAGCATTCTGCTATTTCATCTTTGAGTATTCAGACCCAGAGTGAATACCACCCAGTCCTCGTACTTGACTGCTGATAATGTTATCAGCCACATCCACAAACTCTTCTCCTGCCTCCACCATGTTAGACCCACCAGTTGAGGAATCTCTCACAAAGAAAAGTTCAGAAATAGAAACCTCTGGTTGGTTTCCTTCCCACTGAACAAAGACACAATTTAATTTCCCTGCAAAAGCTGTATCCACTATACATGCTTTGCTTACATCCCCATCCACAATTCCTACATGCAGTGGAACCCTCCTGATCTGGAGGAAGAAAGCATCCTTATCAGTTTTGATGTCTTTTGTTAACCACAAATTTCTCAGTGTATTTCCACATTTAAATTACTAGACTCATGATTTTAACTCATTTGAACATTGCTTCTGCTCTGGTGTTTGTTTTGAAGGCAGTTGTCTCCATGCTTCAAGCCTCCAAGTTTCTTCTGCTCTCTTGTAATTCTGCTAGATGGCACACACTGGCACTCTGTTTCACAATCAATGTCCATGTCATACCCCCACCTGCTTCACTGTCCTCTAGGTCATCTTGAGAGATCTAGATTTTAAGAGCTGCCTGGTTACTTTCTTTTTAAGATGACTTTTTTCTTATTTTTTATACCATCTCTTTGAATGAGATGGACTTTGATACATGTATTTGATGATGTACAAAAGACCAGAATGACTTAAATCTTCCTTTAAAAAATGCAAATTAGTCTGTTCTCACCTAACGTTTCTTTGAGCCATGCTGTGTGGTGATAAGTGTGTAGGAAGCACAGCTGGGCCACATCACATGTGGTGTGTATGTTACACAAGCAGACACTTCCATTGACTCAAGTTAGGCTCCAATACCCTTCAAAAACCAAAACCAAACTGGGGCAGGAAGGACAACACACCAAAAAAACCTCCAAAAGACAGAGGCATGGATTTGATAGTTAGATTTACTGCTCTCCTAAATCTCTGCCAGACTGTTTTTTGTTTTGTTTAAAACAGAGTGGTAGCTGAACTTTATTTGTTCACCAACTTACTCTCTTATTGCAAGATATTAGCACTGGAATGAATCTAGTTTCCACATAAGTAATTCATATACACCTATAACATTACATTCAAATTATAAAACAAAACTTGTGCTGATCAACAACAGTTAAAAGTCTGTAAGATCTATGAAGAATGAACAGTATCATGCAGACCTTATTTTGTTCATTCTCCCACCCACAAACTGCACACTGTGCATCACTTCTTAAAGAAGAGATATTAATACCTATAATTTACACCATCACATGAAATTTGCATGTTATGTTCAGTTCTCATCAGTTTCCAGAATAATGGTGTTTAGAACGAGGCTAATTCATTTCAAAACAGTTTACCTTATAGCTCAATATTGCGAAGGCAGGACCTTGATCTACCCACAAGACAAGAAATATTATTTCTTCCATCTTTCTCCAAAGTCTCAGTGTTTAAAACAACATTTTAGTACTCAGCATATTTAACATCCAACTGAGAGTCACATTTCACTTCCCAATATTCAATATTCCTTCGGAGTACAACACCTGCCCTAAAACACCTTGAAATAGGTGTATCTACTGCTCATCACATCATGGCAACTAACAAGTCACTTAGCTACATTTTTTCAGTGAGGGACAGAACATAGCTGCCTAGTCTCACCTCCCTTAGACGTAGCCTTAGTCTCAAAATAAAACAATTTTTTCTAGCTCCTCTACACAAAAAACATTTCAATTTTTGTAAGAATCAAGGTACTACCCTGCACATAATAGCCTCCTCTCACTAGGGAGTCTTGGTTCATCTCTTCAGCATGAAAAAAAAAATAGAGTGAAGACAAAGGAGTCTTGCTTAAAGATGTAACAGTGAAGTGTTGCTGGAGTCTCATCAAACTCTGGGAAGTTTAGCAGGAGCTTTGAAGCCTTGCCACACAAACAGACTTACATCTACTCAATTCCAACAATTTGTAAGCTAACCAGCATAAGTAACAAAAGTAAGACTGGATAAAGAAAGGCAGCAATAAATCAGATTTTTTTTCATAACCAGAAAGTAAGTATTTAAAATTCACAGACCTCTATAATACATCACATGTAATGGCACCCTAAAAGACTGCAAACATTAGAGCATTTAACAAAACTGAAGGTATGAAAAGGCATTTCAAAGATACTAAAACCTATCTATATGACATCACTGCCATTATGTCACAGGAGTATGATATATTAATAATTGGGAAGAAAAATCATCTAATCAAGAACCTAAAAAGTTTCTCAAACAAAAAAGTTTCTTCAGATGGGTGACTTCTCTTACAGATACAGTCTTACTTGAAGGTCTCTCATCAACAGTTCTTTAGAAGAATTTTATTGAGGCATAGCCATTCATTTTTGTAGACTCTTGTGTAGTTATGTTCTTGCATTAATTAAGATATTTTCCATGAAATGTATTACCTCACCTTTTACTGCTGACTTCAATTAGATTGCCTCCTTGACCTGAAAAATTCATAAGGTAAAAAGATTAAAAATTCTAACATACTTTATGTAGAGAGCAGAACTATTCCAATATATAGCAACCTACTCTGTAGGACCACACCAGCACTCACATAAATGCTACAGTAATCTACTTTCCCCTTGTCTCAAACTATTTGTGCTATCGATGTAAAAAGCATTTGTAGCCTTTTAACAGGAGTGCCCTCACAGAACTGACCTTGCCTTTGGCATGAGCCTAGTAATTCTTATGAATTTATTGTTTGGTGTCTGAAGTTTAACAAACCTCCCATTTCTTCCAAATTAAAAGAATAACCTCATCCTAAAGCCATCCTACTTTAACATATTCTTCCTTTTGCTGATGTATCTGGAAGTATAAGGGATTGCCCTACCAGTCCATCTCTTTGGACATGAGCCTGCTGGATTGACTGCTTTTCCATTTTACTATAGCTGAAAATGTTGCAAACTACCACCCTGAAGTCTTGTCAAAGGCCCCATTGACCATGCCACAATTCTACTGTATTAGATTTTATTTTTTGTAATCAGTTAATTATGTCAACTGTAGAACAGACTTCACGTAACTAATGTAGCAGTGTTTCTTGGGAAGCTGCAATGCTGCCAGCACGAATATTTCAAGGCTTTTACAACAGTTAGTTTTTATGGTAGGGCCTCTCTCATGCTGCTGGTGTTTCAATCTTTATGGTGCTTAACATAAAGGAGAGATCTTTGTCATGAGGATACTGTAAAGCTACTTTTGAGTATTAAAACAGACTTTAAAATTAAATATTAATTGTTAGAAAAGCATACATTAACACATACAGAGACAAGCAGACCAAGACTCAGTGGCCACAGTAAATTTAATCAGAACCCACACTCCATTAACAGCTGGAAGAGTTCCAGAAGCCGCCTGTGCCCTTGGCTATCTGCCAAGACCACTGATTGTGTTTTAAGTCCCCTGAAATTACAAGGATTTACTCGAATATGCCATTCTCCGCTCTCAGTGCAGTATTTACAATTTTCTTTTGTGGCACATATAAAAAGTAGCTGTCTACCTCACCACCACTACACTTGCATGCTACAGATGTACACAGTCAGACATACTTAATGCCACCTAAATTGCAACTCTGTTTGGTATATTTTGCAAATGAAGTGTAGAAAAGGCACTAGTGACACCTAACATCAACAAACTATAAGTAGCATCTAAGATTTGAATTCAAGTATGAAATTTAATCTATTGAGACAAAAATGAAAGCTTTCAAGCATTTACCAGAGCTACCTACAAGTATATTAGAGACAAGCATCAAAATTCTTGTCCCAAAAATTTCATTCAAGTCTAGTGCTCATTAGTCATGGCATACACTAACACATAGCTCTTACAATAGTGTTGTGCAGAGAATCCTGAAAGGAGGAGGAAGTGTTCAAACTCATCACAATACCTGAAAGTCATTCATATCAAAATGAGAAATCAGTTTGGCCACATACCAAGAAATCTGGTGAGTGCAATATCTCCCAAGAGCATATGCCATGCAGTCACAATTCTCTTTGGAGACCTTCACGTGATACAGTATTTTACTTAGGTAAGATATCAGAACATCCAGGTTGTGAAAAGAAATAAAAATCAAGGCAGGTAGTGATGACTAAAAATTCTTGCAGAAACAGTGGTAGAAAGAGAAGCAGAAAACACCCCACAGAGCACAACACTTGTTCAATTGTGGGTCCAGAATCCTCTGGAAGTACTTGATGCACATGTCATATGTGGAGTCAACTCAACTCTGAATTCCTCAAGCCCACACCAAGATTTGCCATCATTAAAGGAAGAGCTAGAATATTTGCACAAAGTATGTGCACTACAACTCCCACAGACTAGAAGCTGCTCTTGAAAGCACATCAGTGCAAGTACCTAAGAACAGCCAGGTATCATGTTTGATGTATGGAAGCCTAACACCATAAGAAAGAGAAAGCATTCATTGTCAGAATAACTCTTTCAAACTCAGAAGACTACTGTACAATACAGTGCAGCTCTACAGTGCTAGCTTTGCTCATTGCCTTCTCCAACATAGCTCCATGGCAGAATAACCCAGCTTGTCAGCCAGATCCAGCCTCCCACTCCCTGGCATTCAACATGTCTTTTGTTGAGCTCAGCTGGTGACCTACACAGACAGTAGCCAGCATCAAGACCAGCTCAGGCTGTGGTTTTTCCAGCCTTTTGCTTCCCAGCTAAGCTGAATTACATGATTTGCCACTTGGCAAGTGGGAATAGTCCTGCCTCCTTCTCCCCTCTCTACCAACAACCCCTGCGACCAGAAAGCAAGTTGATTCAGCCTATGAACCCAGCAAAAAATGAAAACAATATAAAAGCCCAAAACACAGACTTTTTGCCAGATTAGTCTCTGGTCTTTTAGCAAGCTGAATTGATTTACTGGATCATCAGACAAATAGTAGGGCCAGCATAAACTAAGCAGTAGGAACTCAGCCTCCTTTTATTGAAGCTACAGACACAGCTGAGAAGGGCTTGATCAGAGTTATTTATCCCCGTACCTTAAGCCACAGGTAGCACTGCTGCTCTGCTCCAATTCATACTGCTGGGACACAGCCTAATAGAAAGACTGCATGAGAAAACACAAATAGGTCACTCAGGAGAGAAACCACTTGAATCTAAAGCATGTCTCTTATTGAAGCAGTAGAGAGAGGAGACATCAGTCTCTGAACAAAGGCAAATTAAAATGCTATGTTGGTCCAACAGTAGATGCTGAAGGTCTTTTTTAGTAAGCCAGTTAACTATTAGATACATCATTAAAACACATGGCAGTGCACAGTGGCTGCACAAACATGTAATTTCCATTAGAGCTCCCTTACTTTTCCACCCATGTAGATATTAGACCTGCTTGCCCAAGGCACCTACAGAGTAGCACTGCTGTCAGAGTCTACAAGTGTCCCCAATATGAGTCAAGTTAAAACTGGGATGCAGGATGTTAAAGCCAACAGTTTGCTCCTATCACAACGGGACAGACTCATTGCTCCTGCATCCCACCAGGCAGCTCTGCCTGTCCCTTTTGCACTGACTGCAGTACTCGTCAGATCACACCAGAAACTAAGTACTCAAATTCCAAAAAATGTTTTTTCCTCTCTAGAAAACAGTTTGGCCAAAGGTACAATAATGAGAAAAGTAGAGGAAAAAAAAAAAAGGACCAAACCAACAATACCAATTGCTGAAAGGAGGTAAAAGTGAAGCAATACCTGAAAAGGAACCACAAGTTATCCCTTCCAAGACTCATATCAGGAGCATATAGTCACAGTTCCTAAAGACATATAGATGCAAGCAAGCTAATACAGCATTACCTATCTGGCAAAATGTTATTCAGAGTAAGCATCAATTGTCCCTCAGGGGAAAGATTTACTAGAGACACAACCCTAAACTGGAAGGGGATACAATGATAGAGGTGTAAGTGATGTACATTCAAAAACAGAAGGGAAGAGACTCTAGGCATGGAAAAAAGGATATCATTTCTGTGAAGAAGATTTTCAATAGTTTCATAATGCCAGGAAGGAGTCCTCATCAGAGGACTAACTGAAAGAAGTAAAATAATTGTCTCATTTCTTGACAAAGAGGCAGGGGAACAGTTTGTTCAGGCTTCCTTATCACTTACTCCAAAACCCACAACATTAAAGACAGAGTACTATGAGGGACTAAGTCCAACACATTCATTTTTAGGTTCAGCTACACACTAAAACTCATGTCAGTGTCTCCCACTGGGACAAGCAGAAGCACTTCCAAGATACCAAAAGCTACTGTGGATATGGACTATCTGTTTCCCAAAGGGATTTTTACAAAATCCCACACCAGAGACTATACTTTCATTTCCTTTACATTTTAGTTTGCTAGCATTTGCTGCATATACATCTAAAAACATTTCCCCTAAAAGACTGATATTTAAACTGGCAATATCAGAGTTGTCAGATTTTAATGCTTTTCTTGACATAGAAAGCACAAAATTGATTAAGTGTTAAGAGACTTGATATCTGTGGTTAGAGGACAACAAGCTCAAAAATCTAGAGGCTTATTAGGATAAGGCTGTTGGTAAAACCAAGAGAAGCAGAAACTTCAAGCAGCAGCTGACAGAGATTTTACTTTTTCATCTATTGCTCCTTCTCTTGAGGATCACCATTACAGCCTTGCAAGTTTCAAAATCACTACCCTCCGTGCAGGGAGAGAAAACAACAGTCCCAACAAGCATCTGGTTCACAGCTGGCATAGACCAAGGCTTAGCCTTACCTCTTCAGCAAGGCACTGCACAGCTCAACTCCCAGTGTGCTCTCCTGCCCACTGTTCCCAGCAGTGCTTGCATCCCATTCCTGCCCTTTCTGGTCCCCCCTGCCTGCCTTGACACAGCATTAGTTTTCAGCAGGCAAGCAGCTGACCTGGCTGACCAGAGACACACACACACTGCTAGCAGCTGAGCTCACCTGGGGAAAGGACAGGTTTTAGGGAGGCCCACACTCAGGATGAAGCCATGCTTTTATATAACATCTTGGCCAGAAATCAGAGAAAGACAACTGAAAGCCATGTAAACTGCCAAACAAAACTCCTCTCTAGTCTGCAAAACACCCTTCCTTCACATGCGGAGTGAAGGTACAATGCCAGCTTTAGATCTTTGGAAATCACAGTGCAGTATTACTGGTGTCAGGTTAAGTTATTTCATACTTCCTGACCTTACGTACACCTAGGAAGGGGGTGGGGGTAAGCCAATAAATAATTTAAATAGTTCATTAGTAAGTCACCATAGAAAATTAACAAGATGAAATGTCTTTGGTTTCATACTGCTGGAGCTAAGTGACAAGGAAAGTGTCACTTAGGCAGAAGATGTTTATACTAACAGGATATATTTTATATTTACAATAGAGTCATGTAACATTTTGCAGTCATGGCCTGGATAACTGAAGATGACTAACAATGTGTTGGAGTTTTCATTGGTGGTTAGCTTAACTTGGCTTTGAGGTAATCTTGCACAATTTTTTATTTCGTTCTAATTTTTGGTGGCAGTTACCATTTCAAAACTTTAAACACCCACAGCACAGGCACCTCTCTCTGAACAGTCACCCTGGATGCTTTAAGAGCAGATTTCAGCATCCACGATCTGTGCCAGCTTGACTGGCCCAAAAGCAAAGCTGCAGGCTGGATTTGTTTGACTGCACTTCTATCACTGTTCCATTCACCATGCCCCTCCATGGTGGCTGTAAAGCTGTCTGCTCGCTGGGGGAGCTGTGAAGCAGGTACCCTGTGCAACAGTGAGCACTGTCAGCTCCACCAGAAGCCCCAGTCAGATTCTCCTGAGCACTTTCCTCTGTGCATCACTTATGCAAATACATGTAAATACACTGGATCTCAAGGCTTTCAGAAGCACTTCAGAAAGCAGTTAGTTAGGTAGGAAATCAGCTTATCTGTCCTAGAAGATACAGTAAAATTCAACAACACCAATCCTTTGGACACTCCATTAAAAAACAAATTAAAACCTTGCAAGCTCCCCTCAGTTATGCAGCAGCAGTGCTGTGACTCACTGCACACTGTCTATTTTATGTTCAGGGAGTCCAAGAGCTGACCATTTCCACTCCTGGTTTGTCCGGCCCATTTTTTCCCACCTACCTCAACCTCTGAGACATTAGATATATCTGAAAACTTAAATAAAACTGCTTGTTTTTCCAAGGGTGCTTAAGAAGTCTAGCACAAATTGTAGACAGACTGCTGTATGGCATAACTTCATCAACAACTATGCTGTAACAAAGTTTAGCATTCCTGGACTAAACAAACTTCAACAACTGAGAGATCATTTTCATAAACTAAGTACCCTATATGGTTACAGCCCACAGAATTACATTTCAAGTATCTGACATACCAGGCACTCAAGGCGAGAGAAAAAACACTACTACCTAGACAACTACTTTTAGTCCATATTGCACAGTATAGAAAACCAAGATGCATAAGAAGTGTGGAGCAAGGCTCCAGACACACCCCATAGTATCCAGAAAGACCAGTCTTTGCACCCCTCAGCAGAGCTGCCTAGCATGGGAGGTTACACAGCAACTTCTGTGAAAAACTTATATTCAGGTAAGAGGAAAAACATAGCAAGCACGAATCTGACAAACCAATTCTGAGCTCAGACTTGCCAGCTACTGAAGCAAAGGTAAGTAGCAGAGAAAATGTAGCTCAAGGATCATGCTTTACTATCTTGGCTCTCAGTTGCTTCTTCCACCTACTTGAAGCCATAGTATTAAATTTCATCACCCAAATGATCCATGCCAGCTTGCACCACTTTTGAGTCTGTTTGCAATAGCAGGTGAAGAAAATCAGGGAAACCTTTGCAGTAAAACTACTTGTCTTTACAAGTTGCTATACAACTTCATCCTGAGAACTCCACATAACCAAGTCCATGTTCTTCCTCTAACAAAGGGCCTCAGTTTTTTATTATTTAAATACAGTGCTTCCCATGTCAGAAATTATTGTATCCCAAATTATCTTTTTTCAAAGCCTTTGAGCAGCAAGTTGAATGTTCATAGAATATTTCATACACTGCCCCTTTTTTATTTCTTTTTTTTTTTTTTTTAGGAACAGGCCATATATATTTCAAGACTATCAGGCAGACGCAGATGATCATGTTCCTTTCAGTTCTGCTTATCAAAAGGCCACTATTGGTCAAAATCCAAGTCTGATTGAAAAACACAATCCTGAAATCTCAGTTATGTGCTTATATGTGACACAGATCTCCTGGATGATGTCTTCAATTCAAAAGGGGTCCCATGGCAACATAAATAAAAGCAAGCAGGTTACTTCAGGTGTTACTTTCCACCACCTGAGTACAAGGATGTCTATGCCCTTGTGTCCAGGTTCCAGCTGACATCTTGGCCAACTCAACTACACAAAGGAACACACATTAAAAGATGATGCTTTAAATCAATTTCACCTTGTAAATAAAAAATCCACAGGATCTCTTAAGCAAGTGAATGCAGTTTTAAAGTGAATTTTAGCCTTGCTATTGAGATAATCATATGCACGAAAGCAACAGCAACTTCAGTGACTGAATTACTGTCTGCCAGCTAGACATATCTCTCTATCCCTCATCTGTTTTTCATTTCTGAACTTTTCAGCATTGTGCTGCCACAAGAACAGTATCTTGTGACAAAAATCAAACAAGAAGAATGTTTTCATGACGCAAGTAAGTCTTAAGGCACATGGATAAAATAAGCATTTTTTAATGACAAATACTATAAGGATGGCTTAGCAACATCAGCAGTACAAAGACAGCCCCCAAATGACAAATCATTACACACGTTCTCCTGTAAAACAGTTAGAAACATGTCTTTTCAGGAAAGAGTCTCTACATTTTGAAGGGCATTTATAACGGGGAGAAAAAGACCTCAGGCACATTTCTCCAGTGTAGTTAGCAAGAAGTAGCCCACTGTAAAAGAGTCATCACCCATCAGAACCCAATAAATCTTCATCTTTCTGGTGACCAGCACATCATGAGGAGCAACCACTACTTTCAGGCTCTTCCAGTAGCTTCTTAGGTGCTTAACCTTTTATTGTGAAGCTAGTCACGTTCAGCCAGGAACCTCAGGAAGTCCTTCACAGGAAAATTAAAAGCTTGACTTAAATATGAAAGTCTAGGAGATTTCCTCAACAAGAGAGGAATATTAAAAATATACTATGGAATGACATCTTCCAAGGAGAAACTTGCAACATCCTTCTCTGAAAGATTCAAGTACCTAAGTAATGTCTGAAGAGGAATTCGCTTGTAAAGTGAACTAAAAGCACCAATACCAACACCAGGTAACTGTTGTAACATGGGGAAAAAACATCAACAGGTGGGAGAGACTGTGGAGAAGGAAGAGAAATCCACCACCACTCACACCAAGAAAAAGGCATAGTGCACTAGCAATAGTCAAGATACTCAATATTTCAATACTGTTTTGCTTTGATGTACTGCAACGGAACAAGCAGAGGAGCAACAAGGCGTGCAGGATTCTGTGAGCTCACAGACATCTGAACCCTATTACCATCCCTGAGCCAACACAGCCTGAAGGACATTGCTCACCCAAATGAAATAACCAGCCACAACTGCCTGCAGCTGTAGGTAGAAAGAGAAAGCAGCCTTGTTGAATCAGCTGAAGCCCAAAATAACAGCTGGAAAAGCTGCTATAGCAGGAACAGAATGGGTAAGAGGTTCCAAAATCAGTGGGAGCAGTGCTTTTTGCCTGCAAGCAGGAACACGGGTTTCTTAACAAGTGCTAAGGTTTTGTTTCTGTAAATTACTTTTACCACTTGTCTTCTGTAAGCCTGAGGCATATCCAGAAAGCTTTTCTTGTTTGGTCCTGTCCACTGTGTCGTCACAGGAGAAGGCTGGTTAACATACCACACACTGCAAAGTGAATCATGAGTCAGACTGAAAGCATATTAATCTGACAATTCTGCTTAAGACCTAAAAGAATTATTAAATGAGAAAACTTCTTTTCAATTCTCCTCTGCTACTGAGGGCAGGGGGAACACACATTGAAAGCAGCAAGGACACCCTAATTTGCATCAGCCCCAAGGCACCGCACAGGAAGCTGGTGTCAAGCACCTGACAGTGCATTTCATTTTGAGCAAGACATTTCTGAGCCCTCTACCTGCAAATTTGCAGTGACTGAGGAGGATTGGAATGGCCCTTGCAGTAAAGTCAGCTTGTCTGAGGCTGCTGTCTTTACCAGAGAGAAAACCAGCTCTTTTGAATAGCCAGCTGAGAGAGCATGTGTTGATAAGTCCTTCCTCTTTCAGAAGTAAAAATAGATATCCCATTCCTCAACTCAACTGTTTTCTCAATTTTTGGCATTTTGCAACTTGGTCTCCCAAAACTAGCTCTATATTCAGCTCGAAATACAAAAAGTCAGAAAGACCAAAGTGGGAAGCTCAGAGATTAGCAACCTTGCTTTTGTTATGTCAATCTTCCTACTTTTGCTCAGCTCCAGGAAACCATAATACATGAGATTTGCACATTGTAAAGGGCCCCAACAACCACAAATGTTAACAACTATTTCTCTCTTAGCTCCTCTAGGAAGTTTTGTTATAATCACTCAGAATCCAGCCCTCAAGGGTCACACCACACCATAACCAATAAACACTAACTACAGGAAACTTACATTTCTATGTGAGAGAGAAAAGAAAAGCACACTGAACAAATAAAAAGCACAGCCAGCAACACTGACATCATAACCTGCTGTACCAAAAATGCTTTTGGTAGCCACATGATCTAGCAAGGGTCTACAAAACACTGGGCAACATGATTGAGGCTTGGCACCACAAGCTAATCAGGTATTTCTCAATTTCAGTTCAGTATGGTAAAACTATCAATAAGCAGCTTTCTTTTAACTGGTCTTAGGCTAACCAAGTTGGGTATTTTCCTCTCTCCCCCCTCCAGACCCCCCCACCCCCCCAAAAAGTGACTGCTACCACCACATACTTGATAGGCTGCAGGAGACTATTTAAAGGTAGGATTCTCAAGAATTGTTATTGTTTAGAAGTTCTTCCAGATGTTGGCAGTTACCTCTAAAAGAAACTCAAAAACTCCAGCCCCTAGGAAACCATGACAACTTTTCTGAAGACATTTAGTCTCTGGATATGCAAGTTATGAAGTTAGAGGGTTTACCATGTTCTAAAAACCAAGACTGTAGAGATGACCAGAAACCAATGGGGGCCACATAGGCAGTTCTGTCTTTTTCAAAATACACTTCTGTTTCAAGAGACTAAAATAGTTGAGAAAGGTCTCTTCATTAAAAGTGTAGAATCCAGTGAGAGTTCTCTATTGGGTTTTTTTTACTGTGGACAACAGTTTAACTTGAGGTTACTACACATAAAACTGAGCTACAGATAGGAGATCAGTGGTCAAAGAGCCCACTCTAGAGCTATACAAGTCTCTCCAACTATCCTTAAGCTACTATAAAAACTCACCTCTAAATACATATACCTCAGTCTCTTCACTGCAGCGAGCATAAAGGGTTCGCAATTCCTCTTTTAAGCTGGGACTGACACGAATATGGCCTTTTGTGGTATACAACTCCCACCCCATTCACTTTTCTGCATTTGGTTTTCTGTTAGCATATCTCCCCAAATGAACTTGCCATGATCAGACCAGTACCAGAGAGAATGGAAACCAGTCCAGCAGCCCCAGCTTTAGTAGGCTTCAGTATTATGGAGGCTGTAGTTTGTCTAACCTTACACTAGCTTACACTGGCACTTCCTTACAAGGAAGTTATTTTCCTCCATCTCTTCTGTTTTTGCATCAACTCCACATTCTTTGTGCTGGCACAGCTGTTTGCATGGCTGGACCGTGAACTTCAATGAATTATAGTCCATCTAAAAAACTCCTCAAAATGTATAATTTTTGCTGGATTATTACTCTGAAGCTGAGTAATAACTAATAAGGAAAACAGATACAGCTTAACTTGTTAACCAGGAAGCCTGTAATGGCAGAGATTGATAAAATGCAAACACAGGTATAAGCAGAGTTGTGAGACAGCATATGACTAAGATATCAGGAGGGAGATGATGAAAAGTGAAAGACTAAACCAGTTTGTTCAAGCAGCTGAAAGGTGGCTCTGTAAATCTTAATCTCACCAAGGAGCTCCACAGGCTTTCTAATAATGGCACATAAGGGAATGTGATTTTTTCAGTTTTGTCTTACAATCTAGAAGGATCATGCATATACTCACAACTGTGTTAAGAATATTAGGATTGACTATTACAATATTATTATATTAGGATAGAATATTACAAAAGAGCTGGATTAGACTAATTACCTTGCTACCTAGCTGTTCACCAAACCTGATGAAAAGCAAGTACTCTAAAAGGTGTATGGCCATTAAGTACTTCTACTACAAACTATTCAACCCCATCCTTTGAAGATAAAGCTAATATTTTCTTTTCAGTTTGAGATTCATCACTACAGCATTCAGCTACTTCAAACAATTTTCACAACACCCTTATTAAGCAATCTCTCAACACAAAACGAACTAACTTATTATATAACCCAGGCTCAACAGGAAGCTCATAAGATGGATGATCACACAGCAAACCACATGCAAGAAGTTACCATCTCAACAATTCAAAGCTAACCCATTTCACCATTCACCAGCATGCAGGCTATGAAAACTAACAAGGTTTGTCATTACCATCCACAGCAAGGCAGCAATTTCTTAGACTGCTTCAACTACTTTGCTAAGTGCAAACACATGGGTTACCAATAGTGAAAACAAGGAAGAGAAATCAGAACTTATGGTAGATATTGTATAGTAAGTTCCAAGTACAAGAAATGGAAACACATGGAAATATGCCTTGGAAGTAAACATAAAAGAATTCACACTGGAGTATGGAGATGAATATGTACTACTTTCAAACCTTTAAAACCTCATAGTTAACAACCAAGATGACTAACCTCTCAACAAGTCAAGATATCCACAAGCCAAAATGACTACAACTCCCAAGTGCTCGGTTTTGGCAAGATTACACTGAAGAGCTGTAAATAATGGGTAGTTTCACCTTATTCTAAAGTTGTCATGAGGTTGCACAATGCACAGCTAGTGTACGGATCCCTAAGGCACAACATGTTTTCAAGGAAGAACAGAAAACAGCACTGTAGAGCAGGAACTGAAAAATGGGGTGAGTCAGTTATTGTAAATAAAGTTTGCCACCCTGAAACTACAGGAGGAAAATAAACATCTACCAGGCCCTGGCAATGGGCATAATGCAAGTATCTGCATTAATGAGCAAAGAATTGAAAAATAATACCCTAGAGACTCTTAAGGCATGTGGTGCAGGATACTCAAATAAGTCAACTAAGTTGAGCCAACAAAATAAATTCTTGCTGCCTATTTGGTTCATGGAACACTGTCCAGTCCTCTCTGCTAGGGTTAATGAAATCCAGTTTCAAAAACCCACAGGAAAGAAAATGGCCCTAGCTTTTGCAGCACCTTATCTCGTAGATTGGGAGAAACTACAGAAAGTAGTTTTGAAACTGCTGTCAAGAGTTCCTTCACAGCTTTTCCACCCTCATCCCTAACAGAAGCTATTGTGTGTGTCCCTTTCAAGAGTTTACAGAAGGACATGAAATGTCACTCTCATTTGTATTTCATGGAGGCATGTTTACTACCCCTAACCTAACTATAATATTTACAATTTATTTTTACTAGTCCATCCACTCTGTTGCAAAAGCAGTATCAAATTATTTTCTGCAGTACACAGAGCTTGACAACCAAAAAAGAACCAAGTTTTCAATAAATAGCTCTTCCTGTTCTGCTTCCTTCTATGTGCAAACATCTGGGCCGAGTGCCCAACTGACTATTTTAAAATAGTTTTAATTGCTTTATTATCTGCTCTCATGTAATCAATGCTTTTTAATACATTGTTTCTTCCAGCTTCTTAGAAAGAGCCTTCTTCCATAATCTAACACCACATCCATTAAGCAATTCAAAAGATGGGGGTTTTTTCAAGCTCGCCATTGAAAATCTTGATTAATACCTTTACTTTGCCTTGGTTTTGAAAAGCCACTTTTAACACAGCCACAGCAGTGATGTTCTGCATTAAAGACAAATAGTAAGAACACACCTGACAAGTGATGAGTAGCCCTCCCCACCCCAAGATAGTTTCCAACCAACCTGTTGTGCTGACAGCCAGTGAGTCAACATTATGGTTCCATATCCTCAGGGTGTCACTTTAGTTTTTTCAGCCTTCTGATGTTTATACTTTAGAAATTCTTTTCTCACACATTTTCTGTAAATAATAGACTATTTTAGACTTGTGTACATATATTTTATCTTGTTTACATTGTTTCTTAGAGGAAGAGTTTTCTTAATAGACATCTATCTTGACCAATGTAATTAGTGTTGACTTCACCTACCAACCCCTGAGCTTGTTTGATATACTATATAATAGTCAGTGATGTAATAAACTTAGTTCTCTTAGTCAAAACCTAGTCAAAGTCCGTGTGTGTTTTCAGCGTAACACCAGCCGCACTCAGGGTGCCACCAGTCACATCATCATTTAAGACTATACTAAAAATATGGACACAAGTTATCAACTCCTGTAACTTTTGAAGGCATATCATTAGTACTAAGTGCTGTGGGCTTGTTTTTGTCAACTGATCTCACCCTTTCTTTAATGAAACCTAATCATAAACATGGAGTTTGTATTCCAGAGGGCATCACCTGGTTTTCAATTATTCAGGTTTCATCATCTTACAGAACAATTCAATAATACTTTTTCAGTGTCATTTTCCTAATTGTACAATGTGTTGGGACAGAAAGTTCTTAGGACAGATACTAGGTAAGTCAGGACTAAGAAAAGCGATATATGCCACAACCAAGACGTTCCACTTTACCTAACAAGCTCTCCAGTGGCATGTTAAAACATAAGGACAGGTATTAATAAGTGTGCTACTTCTGTATTTGTCTGGATAAAAGTTTGTAACAGGAAAGACCAGTAAACTAGCTAAGAAAACCCCCAAACTGCAAACTGACTAGAACAGACATTTTATAGCTTTCTGCAGATACAGAAGCATTCTTAATGTGATCAAATATACCCTACTGCATGAGAGGGGGAGAAGGATGCATTTACTCATCACACTTCGCCCCCCCCCTTCCCAGTTTCTAAGGTGAAGGAATCCAAGAGGTACACTGATAAATAGGAATCCCACAGCTCTCTTTTTCCTTTTCTGTCCTGGTGTTGTTCTGCTTCCCTTAAAAATATCAAGCAAGAATACAAGGAAGAGTGCAACAGTAGCATCAAGCTCACAGAGCCTCATGTGAGCAGTTGAAGAAGGTCACGGAGTTTACTGAATGTTGAATTCTTTAGCCACAGAAAGCACACGCCTTCTGATGTACTCCACAAAGTGCTGGGGGGGGAAGTAATTTTATCCATGTATACTTGTTTCTCCATTTGCTTATCAGGCAGCAAGTGCCATTGAGAAGTCAGGCACTGTTAAATTTTTGGATCAGCTTGTAATCATCCAAGAAACAGATGGTGATTACAGATTCCAGGAGCTNTGCTTTGCTTCACTGAGCTCTATTCACAGATTGATGGTATCACTGTTTGTTTTTGGTTGGGTTTTTTTTAAACTTGTACAGTATGCTCAATAACTTCATTAGGCATTCATGCTCGTCTCCTAAACACATTTAATTTAATGGTTGACACAGTGGGCAAGCTCTCCAGCAGTCTGTTCTTTACCTCAAAATTACTTACAAAAAAATCCCACTCTATTAGTTTTCTGCCATCTTTTAAGGTGATGTTTTGAAGGACTTAAGCCTACAAATTCCCAGCTTTCCTAACAAGCTCCTAACAGAAGCAGGCAACCAGTTCTAGTGAGAGCACACTCACTATTATTGTGCCTGGGATGATTACTATAGGATGCAGAAAATACAGAATCTGCAGCTTTCATTTTTAGGCACAGAAAACAAGTTACATGCCACCTTCCTCCTCTCTCCTCCTTCCTACAGTCATTGGAAATCCACCAGCAGTGACAATATAGAGGTAAGAATGTTATTTATCACATCAGTGGTAAATTAAATTCAATTATGGTGCTAGTTAAAAACATAGCTTTAAGTCATACTAAACACTGAGTTTAAATACTTATTTCAGTAGCACAGCCAGATTATCTTTGACACAGGGTAAAAGACCGAGATAAAATCAACTGTTAATGATGCAGATGCCTGCAAGATTCAAGCACTGACAATTAGTCTTTCCTGCTACAAGTCATCAGTATTATAATCAGATCTACAAAATGGGGCACAGTTGCTTTCCCTCTCACTTAGCAGCAAGCTTCATTCCACAGCATATGTCAGAACACTGAGAAATGAATTTACAGCTCTGAATGTGAACACATTTTTTCTTGCTTTGTAAGACATTTGGGTAATGTTCGCATGTTTTCCTCTCACATGCCCTTTGAAGTTAGTACTGAATTTGACTGTACTATCAAGCAGGGTTTTGCATTAGGTATCTCTCTACTTCTACCTAAACAGCAACAGAGAGCTGCTTACCGTTTCTTGAATGGGTGGGTAACTGATAAGAACCTTGGGTAACAGACATGCCTCTGCAAATTTTTTCCCCCCATTAAGAATTCACACCTCTGCTGTCAGCCCTCAGCTTTGTGGAACCAATGTTTAGGTTTTCCCTTTAGAGTCATGTTTCCTCCTAGGACAGGAGAGTTAAGACAACAGTTTGTTGTTTATTTTTTTTCTCCTTAACTTCTTCACATTCCATTTCAAACTCTGAAAATCCTCCAGAACTCAACAATCAAGTATAGTCCTAAGATTAAAAAGTTAGTAAACCTACAGAAAAATCATCTTTTTCCTTTTTTATCTTCACCAACTGTTTCCTTCCAAAACATGCAACAATGTCAGATTATAGGAACTGCATCTCAGCTTCACTGTTTCAATATATATGCTTATTACCCAAGACAGTTGGGTAAGACTCAGAGACTTCTATTGTCTCATTAATTGACAGGCAGTACAGGCAGTCTTAAATATAATTTTTCAGATATTACTGTGTTCTAAGTTTAATTACTATCATCATGAACTATGATCTATACTCAGTTCCTAGTCTAGTCTTTGCTTATGGATTTCTGTTTATTCTGCTAAGAAACCTAGGGGTTCTTAGTTCCTGTTCTTAATTAATCCATGCACATTGTTTGTATTTCTCCCATGAGAAACTCTTACTTGTGATAACAGAGTTAAACCATGCTGCACACTTATTTTCATTTGCTGGACAGTGCCACATGAAGCATTACAAAATGACAGGAAAAGCATCTCACAGAGGAGTCTGCAACACTTCAATGCTGCATTCTTGGCCAAGAAGACATGTTTAATCTGGACATATCAAATTAACTTTTTTTTCCATGCTCTCTCATTCAGCGGGATTTCACTTCCACAGAGCCTCCAAACATTACTCATGACTACATTTTGCAGTGGGGTAAGGAAATGGAATGCCATCTGCAGAACATAACAGATATTCACACCTACAACCATCACCTCCATGTGAATGTGAAGCATCTTTTCTGAGCCTGCTGTGTTGCTGGTGTTTTTTTGAGCCTCTCCAATGCAAGGATTTCAGTTCACAATTTTGAATCTTCTGTGCATGAACCAACACACTTTATTTAATTTTCTACTGGAAACAGCTACGCACACTACAGCACATGACCACAGGATGGTGAGGATCACATATGATGTTGCATTCGTCACTATTTACTTGGTTATTACTTCTGTGAAGAGGTCTTTCCTCTAAAAGAAATGGTATTTCCAGTGTGAACTCACATAGCAATGAGCTGTTGCACAGGAAGATCTCTGCTTTCTTCTGTGATCATCTCCCTCTCTCCTCAGGGAGACAGTCAACAGCTAGCACACGCTGCCCTTCAGTACCAATCTCTCACCCTGCAATTACCAGCTTGCTTTCTTTCATTAAAGGGGCCTGTTTGGGAATTCTCTATAAAACTAGCCACTAAAAAAGGAACAAAAGAAATGTGTGTATTTAAACCAAATTCAGGCAAACAGAATACCACACACTTCCACAATTAAAGATATTTTTGCTTTGTAGATAAATAGCTACTGTCTTAAAGGTTCATTACATAGGATGTCACTGCTCACAACTGACCTACAGAAAACTTGAAATCCTTTGTCACCATTTCCTACCGACTTACAGTGCTACCTTAAGCAGACTATTCAACTTCACTGAAGCTTCTCCTCTGTCTGGTACATACAGCCAAAGCATTTCCCCATGATCCTCACTTCAGGCACTGTGCTGTTTAACATAGCTCTAACAGGGCTCAGCCTTGATGCACAGACTCCAGGCTTTCGCCAAAAACTACTGAAACATCCACAGAGAAAAAAAAACCTCATCGGATATGGATATGTAGGAAACAAAAGGAATAGCGAGTAAATACTACAGGCTGCTCTGCCGGTTTCATGTGGCTGTTTCAAAATTTGTAGTCTAATCTCAAATTGCACACTGACACTCTTACAGGCTCGTTACTCAGCAGCAGACGTGTACCGTGCAAACCCGACACAGGCGTACAGGCTTTGCTCCGCCAGCAGAAGGGAATACGTTTTTTGCTCAACTGCTCTGATACCCGACTTTTGGCGATCTTTGGGCTCTACACTTTTAACCTGCCATGCTGGCTATTTAAAGATGCAAAGCTGCGACCTGAGCCTCGTAATGCCCAAACCATGTGACATCTTTACCAGGCTCCTAATTTTAACGCAGACCAGCGCCCGGCCGGGGGTTCTCCCGAAGCCCGGGCCGCCCGTCCCCGCAGGGTGATGGAGCACTTCGCAAATGGTGCAGTTCTGCCGCCTTACCACACCAAGCCCTTCCTCTTCCCCTCCCCCGCGCACACCGGCAGCGGACACTTGCAGAAGAGAACTGCACGGACACGGGACGAACTTGGCCAGTTCCCATTGATAACTGGGATTTTTCCCAACTGCAGCACATCCATGCGACGCCCGCGCGCGGCCGGCGGCAGGAGCGGAGCTGCTCGGGCTCCGCTCGCAGCACCGTCCCCTCCCGGGCACCTCCCGCCCGCTGCCACCGAGCGGAACCGCGGGGAGAAAGGGCGAACACTGGCTACCGCAAGCACCCTGCACGGCCCCCGCGCATCACCCGCGCCCGGGCTGGGCACTGCAGCCGCTCCGCGCTCCCCACGCTCGGTAACGCGCTCCCGGCCCCACCGGGCGGGGGACGACAGCCAGCGGGGAGCTCCCGGCGGCACGTGCCTGCCCCGGTCCCGCCCGTGCCCCCGCAGCCCCCGGGTGCGATGCCCCAGCGAGGTGCGCGGGTTTGCGTGGGTCGAACGGCGGCGCTTACCGAGTGGTTGACCCCCCACATGAGGACGCTGAGCAGCGGGTCGCTAGCCCGGAACAACTTCACTTTTTGCGCCACGAAGTGCTTTTTCTTGGTCTTGGTTTTACTCGCCATGACGGGCACGATGCTGCTGGGGGCCGCCATGGCGCTGCGGGCGGTAGAGGTGGAAGGGGCTGGTGTGGGGTAGAGCGGCGGGCGGGCAGGAACGAAGGGCAGGGGCAGTCAGAGCCGCAGCCCCGCGGGCAAGCGGCCGGCGGGCAGACAGCCGCGGGACACCGAGCGCATCCCGGCCTGGCGGCTGAAATGGCCCCGCTCGGCGCGGCGGCCCCGCCCCGCCCCCCCCGCGGGGAGCGGCCG
>WAAE01007781.1:52263-64971 GCA_013400495.1 Nicator chloris
AACCGCGGAGCGCCGGCTCTGCCGCCCCACTGCGCATGTTCCCCGCGCGCGGCGCCTGCGCGGCCGCGGGGCCGCCCGCGCCTCCCTCCCCTCAGGGAGAGGGGCCTGCGGGGCCGGGTCGTGCATCGGCGTCGCCCGTGGGAGAACGTGGGTCTCGTCCGCTGCCCTCTGGCCCTCAGACCCATTTCCAGTCCTCTGGGAAACCAAACCTGCCGTTGCCCTACTCTTTAGCTAGCTAGTCGCTCACACCGTAACTTTGTACAGGTTGTATGGTAGTTACTCCGGTTCCAGTTCCCTGTCTGTAAAGGGATCTGTAGGAATAGGATCTCTGCGGCAGGGCTTTGCCAGCTGCTCCCGCCCCAGCTCGGCTCCCTGGGCAGAGCGGTTCCTTACAGCCGGCGTCCAGCAAATACAGAAAGCTCGGTCCCCTGCAAGAGTACTGCCACCCCTATGACCTCACTGTGCTGTTACACCCCCAGCAGAGTGTTTCTTGATTGCCTCCATGGCCACAGAGGATGTGGTCAGTGACAGGCGACATCCTGCAAAGGCACATCTGCCCAGCTCAGAAATACCGAACACCACATACGCTTTGCTCTGCTGTATGATGAGGAACTCAATGACATCTGCCCTCACTGTTGGGGGTCAGTACTCACAGGTAACGCAGAGCATACATCTCGTGTGCCTTTACAATAAGTCATACATCAGCTTCTGAGTAATACAAACTGACCTGCCTGCGGTAGGTCTTGCTTTGTTCATCAGCTGATGCTTCAGCAAGGAGACCAGATCCTGGGAGAAGCAAGAGCAGGGTGGCTCCACAGGGTGAACAAACCCCAAGTGAGGATCACCCGACTGCACCCAGTGCCCTCAGTGACAAGGTGTGGGCCCACACTCAGTGGGCAGGGTGCTGGCAAGAGCACACATCACATCAGCAGTCCCAGAGAAGCTGAGGTGATGAACCAGGTCCATCCAGGAAGGCATAGTGTAGGCACAGGGTCTATCCAGGGCCAGAAACAGAGATGCAGGCAAGCTACCTACAAGAGAAGCCCAAGGTATAGCCAGAGCACAGAGTTGGAGACAGGTATACCTACAACATAGCTCAGGCAAAGACCTAAACTGTGCCCTACCTAAGCTTAAATGGAGGTCCTGGGCAGAATGTGTTCCCAGGCGTGGCTGTATAGGGCAACTAAGGTCAATACATGAGTCTGGGACCCCCACACAGGCTTACATAAATTTAAAAATGTGTTGCATGTCACCATTTCTCTTTTGCCATTGTGATCTCAACAGCAAAGTTATCTACCGTGCTGGAATCCAAACCAGTAATGTTTAATCTCCTTCCTGCATAGAAACAGTAACTGGAATTTATTATATGGTCCCTTTCCTTCGTCTTATGGAGAGTAGGACAAAACAGAGATGTATTTAATTTTCGGTCCTTTTTTTTTTCCAGCAGAATTACTTAGGAGTTACAGAGATACTAAACTGTAATTTTTGTTCGTGAAAATAGATTCAACAACAAAAAATCCCTTATATTCTGCTGCAGTCAATGGAAGCAGCTGAGTAGTCAGCACCTTTGAATAAAAGCAGGTCACTTAGATGCCTAAATATAGATTTGAAGTCAGACTTTCGGAAGAATTCAGTACCCATTTTATCCCTTACATTAAGCTTAGAACATGACATCTGAGCATTGTGCAATGCTGCACACATCAACACGACTAACATCTGCCACATACGTGTCTTTCATCATCTTTCCAGAGTAAATCCATATAGTGAAGCATTTTGGTTTATAAATAATAAATAGCAAACATTTTAGTAGGTTTTTTTATAGGGAAGGCTGAAGAAGGACGTTGCTCTTTTTACCGGAAGACTTTCTTGTCATCTTGGCGCAGATTCTAAGAGCTCTAAGCCCTCTGTCATCTCCTCTTGGAGTTTCTTGTGATTCTCCTCTATCTTATCTTCTAGTTTCTGTAGACGTGTTTCCACTCTCGCAAGCCTCACGTTGGGTGCCAATTAAAATGTATGTCCTGGTTTAGGGCAAATTTGGGAGGAAACCTCCAAATAGGATCTTCTGGGAAGCAAGCCCAAACAGCCCCTCCCCCTCAGTTGGTTCGGGAATAAACTTCCTCTGAGAAAAAGTGGAAAAAACTACTTATTTAACAAACAAAAGCCCACAAGCACCAACAATTGAATAATATGAAACAATGAAACCTCTTGCCGCTCCAAAAGGGATGGTCAGAATGAAAGTGTCCTTGCCGGGGTGTAACTCAGCTCTCCGTCTCTCAGTCTCTCTCAGGGGGGCCAGGCCCCAGTGAGCCGCAGCTGCCAGCTCCCGGTGTCTCTCTGGTCTTTTCAGTCCAGGACAGATTTAAACAGTCCCAAGAAAAAGGCAAAGAATCTGTCTAGGAACCTTCTCTGCTTCAGTTAGTCAAAAACCAATTAAAAAGGAAAAAAAAGAAAAAAAAAAACCTCTCCGTCCGTCTGTCTGAAGACAGCACAATCCCAGAAGAAGGAGTGGAGTTCCAGCAGTTTCTCAAAACAAACTGCACGCTTCTGCTTTGCTCTTGAACCAAGCCTTAAAGGTACAGGACATAATATCCAGTACAAACAGTGCAGACAATGTGAGGATACAAGCATCATAAAGTCACCCTAGAACACTTCCCTGCAAATATGAGTTCTCACTCAAGAAGGTTGTTTTATCAGAAGAGTGAAAGATGTTGACCATAACAATTACAGTAGAGTTAAAAAAATTCAAGGCCCTAGGCTATCTACATGACAAGGTCTGCAGCAAAGATTTGTCCTCTTCAATTTTAAGTACCACAAACAAAAAAAAATCTGTACTTGCCTTTCCTGTAGGATTCACTGTGGGCACAGGTTGTCCACTGAATCCATGAGAGAGATGCAGCTGGACTTAGGATTCACTTGAAGAGACCAAAATTGATTACACTTGCAGCCTACACTCCTCTTGGGATGTCTCTTTCCCTCAGTTATAATCCAATCCCTTAAAATAAAACGGAACAGAGGCTGAGGCCCTCCAGCCAGTGCCCACAGTAAAAATTTTCTCAGTCCACTTCTTGCAGCCTGGACTTCCTTTCAAACTTCATTTAACTCACCTTCAGCTGGGAGGGCTCCAGAGAGAGCTCCAGGGCTCTCTCACGCCCAATTCTAGCAATAACCCTGAGGGCAAACAGAATTTTATGCTGAGTCACAATGCAGGGTCCCCAGCCATTGCTCACACCAAATCATTGTCACAGCCATGTTCTTCTCACAGTTTACCCTTTCCTTTGACATGTTCTCTTTTAAGCTCCCTCCATCTGCAGCTCTAGGCTCTCTCTGTCCAAATGCCCACCTTAACATTAACACAGATCTTTAGACCAGGACCCCCAGCTCCCTCAATAAAATATTCTCCCTGCTGCATTTGCTCTACCCCACACCTTTTTTTTTTAAGACCTCCTTTCTAGCTTCATTCCAGCTGCAGCTCCAGGTCCTCTGTGTCTCTCAGCTCTAACCTTAAGCCTCAAACAAACCATATGCTGGGCTTTGGATGTGGTGCCAGTGCCCACACCAGGAAGTTCTTGCTGCCAAGTTCTTCTGGCAGCCTACACTTCCCTGGGACAGTCACTTTCCAGCCCTGAGCCAGCTGCAGCTGTTGTCTCTTTACTTCTGTCAAACATAACCTCAAACCTTGCCCTACACCTAGAAGTTAAGTTGAGACTTGGACCAGGCCCCTCAGCCATTGCTTCCACCAATGTTTTTGCAGGCAAGCTATCCCTGTGGCCCAAGCTTTTCACTATCAGCTGTTCTCAAGCCTCCCTTCATCTGGAGCTCTAGGCTCTCTTTGGCTCCCAGCACCAGCCCTAACCCTCACACAAGCTGTATGGTGGGCTTCAGACCAGGACTGCAGAGCACCAGTCACAGCAAAAAGATCTTGCAACAAAGTTTTTCTTGCACTCCAGGTGTGCTAGGCCTGTTCTAACTGCAGCACTACACTCTCTTGTGTTGTCAAAAATAACCTCAGCTGCAACCCCAGCCATCAGAGTAGACTGAGCCTCAGACCAGGCAGCCCTGCCAAGTTCCTTGAACTTCGACTTAAAAGCCCCTTGCTAACTCTCCTCCTGCCGGAATTCTAGGTGCTCTCTTTCTCCTAGCCTTAACTCTAATCCTGATGTAAACGTAATCAAATGCTGTCACCCCCCTTTTAATTCCCAAGCCAAAACAGTCTTCCAGCCAAGTTCTCTTTGCAGCCCACGTCCTTTCTAACTCAACTCTCAGTGCAGCCCTGAGCTCTCTTTCTTTTAACTGTAATTGTAACCCTAGCCTCTATTGCATTTGCATGGCAAGGTTTTGGTAGTGCAGGGGGCGATAAGGTGGCTTCTGTGAGAAGATGCCGACCCACGCTGGAGCAGTCTGCTCCTGAAAGACATGCATTCTGCGGAAATAGCCTGTGCTAAAGCAGTTTGTGAAGAACTACAACTCATGAGAAGAACTCATGTTGGAGAAGTTCATGGAGAACTGTCTCCTGTAGGAGGGACCTCACACTGGAGCAGGGGAGGAAGAAGGAGAACAGAGCAGCAAAGACAGTCTGTGATGATCTGACCACAGGCACCCATTCCCCCTCTGGGGGGAAAAGATAGATAAAATTGGCAGTGAGGTTGAACCTGGGAAGGAGGTTCCCCCATCCAGCTGCAGAAGGGAGTGATAGCGCAACTCGATGGGCACCTGATATCCAGCCAAGGTCAACCCATCTCAGCTATATCAATAAACCCAACCCAAGGCTGAGTCTTGGGCTACAATTTACCTTGGGCTAGGTCAAACATAAAATTTCTGGGAATGAAATTCTCCTTGCAGCTAACACTTCCAGTTATCTATTCTTTCACAGTCCCACTGCAGCAGAAGCTCATGGCTCCCTCTCTCAAGCCTAACCCTGACTTTAATCTCAGAGGATGAGCTTCAGACATGACCCTCAGCCACTCCCCAGGACAAGTTGTTCTTGAAACCAATT
This sequence comes from Nicator chloris, assembly GCA_013400495.1. Classification (NCBI taxonomy): domain Eukaryota; kingdom Metazoa; phylum Chordata; class Aves; order Passeriformes; family Pycnonotidae; genus Nicator; species Nicator chloris. The sequence goes on from WAAE01007781.1 coordinate 57,257, forward strand.
TCTCTTTGCAGTCCACCCTTCACTTTGAGAGCCTTTGTCTAGCCTCTTCCAACTGTCTAGCCCTTCCCTAGGTGTTCTCTTTTTCTCAGCCTTAACCATGACCACAGGGTGAGCCTTAGATCAGGATACCCCATTGTCGTTGTAGGACACAAGAAAGACACTTACACTTGTGTTGCTTAGAGGAGAGAAAAAGAGAGCGAAAGTTTATTTTTACATCACTTATATACTATTCAAGAAATGACTGAGGATTGGAGGATGAAGAGACTACCTCTCCAATCCTATTGGTTAAGACACACATCAATCAAGTGTCTCCTCCCCTAGAGAGGAATTCAAAACAAATGTAGATATCTACAGAAAACAAGGTTGTTTACATAAAAGCACCATGAGAATATTCTGACTCCATTTATAAACACAGAAAGTAAAGATAAGCTTTAAAAAGACAGGGTGACACCCCATCAATGCCCACACCAGAACACTTTCCCTTCCAAATTCTCTCTGCACTATTTTTCTCTGATGCTCCTTTGTAAACCCATTCCAACTACAGCAGCAGACTGTCCTTCCCTCGACCCTATTTCTAACTGTACCGTAATCCTTACTGTAAGCTAAGCCTTAGAGACAGGGTCTCTACAGAGAGAGAGGGCACACAATCCAGGTCTTCTCTTTGTTGCCTTATGCCTTAGGGACAGTTCCGTGTGCATGTGAGGGGAGTTTTATTCATACAGCCTGTCATGACATGGAAGTTGTATTTCAGCCCATTAACAGTTTTTTTTTATAGCATGACACTGTGGGTATATGTTGCAGTCAGCATTCATGGTGCCTATACAGAAAGGGGAGACAAAAGACCTTCTGGGACAGTACTTAAACACTTAAGAGGTAAGACTAAACCTGGTACTGTGTTGCCTGTAATGCCCACAGAGAGACATCTCCATTAGGAACCTGGTTTAGTGACGGACTTGGGAGTGCTAGGTTAATAGTTGGACTAGTTCTTAAAGGTGTTTTTCAACATAAATTACTATAATTCTATCTCTTGAATCGCATATCTCCACAACTGCATTCATGCTGCGTTGCAGGCAACACTGCTTGTTTCACTTCTCAGATAACTGGTGAAAAAACTAACTTAAATGTGATGATGGTCCAGACACTAACAACAAAAAAAAAAAGAGGGACCAAGATGTGACAGTAAAACCTCTTTTGAAGTTTCAGTGTGTCCTTAGCTGCAGCTTAGAAATCTATTCAGGGTCTGGTTCCCATGTAAAGCACTTAGGAAAATAGAGGAGGAGATGAATTCTCTGGATTACTGTGCATTTCAAATACTGACTGGCAGTTCCTACTCAGCTTTAAAGTATATACGATACATAAACGGTGTAGCTAGTATATACAATATATAAACCCTTTTTCCCTCAACAAATTCCTCAAACTTACTAGATTTCACTATTAAAATAATGATACTTTACAAAAGGCATCCATTAAAGAAATCCACCCCTCAATATATACAGGAATTTGAGACTTGGAATGTCTAGTTTTTTGATAACTGAGTGTAAAACTTTTGCACTCCACAAGGACTGAATAAGAGAGCACAACCAGGGCGAACTCACATTGCTTGGAAAACTTATTAAAGAGGTGTGATGCCACCAGTGGACTAAGCTGATCTTTTTGCGAGCACAGAATGTACTCTACCTCTCATGGAGTAGTTTACTATCTTTAATAAAGCAGAGTATATGTAGAAACATCAATGGAGACCAAAAAGAAGAGCCTCTAGGCTTGTAAAATGTAACAAAGTAGGCTTGGGGTAAACTATTTATTTTGCTTTGTCCAGCCTGCTCCATTTTTTCTGCCGTTAGTACTAAAATTTATGCTTTGTCACGTTTTTTGGTGCAAGATATTCCCAACTGGAAGCTGGTGGACAAGGGAGAGAGAAGAATTGTAAACAGTCTAGCAAGACTGTGCTAATGAATGGCTACCCTTGACTGACTTCATTAATGGTTAGAATAAATTAAAACAAGAGTGTGAGCTCTCACCTTCAATTTTAAGAAAGGCTTGGGATTAATCATGATTTAGCAATCTTGCTTCTAAAGCCTATGTGCTCTTTTTGGTGCTTGCCACAGAGTTTTGTTTGGCATTATTGTTTAAACATAAAACTCATTTGTTACTTTATTTCAATATGGAAAAGTATATGAATCACTTGCCTTTTCTCTCACTGGTCACTCGGAGCATTTCTGCTGGTGAGTTAGGGTCTCCAGTTTGAAGGACAGGGTTATCACATAGTTTGTGAGGCTTTGCCTAGCTACTGGAAGATAGCATTTCCCTTTACAATTATTTTCTGCAGCTGCAAAGAACAGAAGGCTCACAGAGTTTCCCTGGGCCAACTGCCATAGAAACTAATTTCAGCTAAGGCAGATTCATAAATTGTTCATTACTCCATAAATTGGTCTGGGCACATGTCACTTCAAGCCAAGCTGGATTACTTTAAATCTACCCTGTAGTTCTAAAATGCTGCCACTTTTTAAAAAGAAAATGTCTTAAAGACATGATGAAAATAAATAATGTCTGAAGTCAGTTAATATTCTACAAAAGCGCAAAACCTACAAGGATGTCAAAATATTAACCATTACCATTTTTTTCTTTGGAAATACAAAAAGACCAGACCAAATATTTCTAAGACAAATACTTTCCTTCATTTGTAAAACAGAAAAGTAAAAATAGAAAACTAGTATCTACCAACTATTTAAAATTCAGACTCCTTAATTGCCCCATATTCAGAAGAGCAAGCCAATCTGTATGGGGGAATGACTACTGGATACATATGTTTACAGGCTGAAAGCATTGCCTGCACTTTTCAGATGTGCCTTTAAGAGCTATAGGAATCACAGAATTTCACATTATTACAGAAGATTCCTAGTGGTCTACAGAACAAAATTTAAAATACAAATTCAAAATTGTTAAAATTAATTTGCAAAGATAAATGTAATAATTTCTTAAGCCAAAAGGATTCTGACATTTCATTTTAAGCACTACCGATTTATTTTTGTTCCTCAACAGGAAGCACAGCACAAAACCAAAGCCCTGCAAAGAGATTATCAGCTCCAATTTGAGATCAGGCATCTAACCTAAGTGATGCTTTCTTTTTTTTTATTTGATTGGGTTTTTTTAAGGGTGAAAAATACCATCCCACTTCAGTTTATGCTTGGGAAATTAGTACAGCCGAGTGCAGCTCCTGTAGTCACAATCCTAAAAACAGTGAAAGCCAGAACAGCTGATTTTCACCTTGTTTGGCTCTCCATAAACAAGCCAACAAAGTGTCCCTACGATCAGCATCCAGCAGTAGCAGTGTCCATTTTAGTTCAAACAAAGTCAACCCTCCAAGGCAGAGAAATGCAAAACTCAACTATCCTGCTCCCTCTGGGGCCCTCTGCTTCCCTTTTATGACTTCCCCACTTTGGCAGCAGAGCTGCCAGTTCCACCTCCCAGCAGTTTAACAAGCCACAACTGCCAGGTTTTGCAGCTTATATGGTCTTTAAGGGCTAACCTCTTCCTTTTTCTGTAGAAAAGGCTTTTAACCCTTTTCAGGTTTGCAGGGCCTACAGTTCAACCTTGTGAGTTGTTTCGTGCATCTTTCTAGAGTAACTGAGATTTTCCAGTGTTGCTCTGTTGATTCAACTCCTGTTTTATCAGGTGTTATCAGATAGGAAATTGCAGAACTGTTCCTGCACATTGTTACTCCAGCTGGGGATTTAGAGGCAGTATATACAATATACAAACCCTTTTTTCCCCCAGCAAATTCCTCAAACTTACTAGATTTCACTATTAAAATAATGATATTTTACAAAAGGCATCAAATATAAGCTTCATAAGGACATTCTGTATATACATTTTCTTGTTTACTCCTCAGCTTGAAAGGTGTTTTACTCAATATCAGGTACTAAATGTCATTTTGAATAATCTATTAACTGCTCTCATGCTGGTATAAAGGTTTGGGTTTTTTTTAAATATGCTTTTTATCCTATTGAAAAATTTTAAGCTTTCTCTATCTGCTTTTAATAACCCTTAAAACATGAAAGGACACACAATTGAATAATAGATTGAGAAATAAGATGTAGTATTTAATTCTTTAATTGCACATCCTTTAATAAAAAATGCTTGATGCAGAGTTTATTTAATTTTGTGGAAAACCCCAAACATTGTAGGTTCCATTTTCCTCTAGCTGTTATATTTATAATTTTCAAAATTTCAGAAGAATTTTCAAGCCATAGCCCAGACATACAGGCTCCTTACCATCTTCCATTTTAGCATTTTGTGCTTAGTGTGGTTAATCACAAGAACTACAATAACTGGACAGCTGTCACAGAATTACAGTTGTTCCCACGTGTTCTAATGTGGACAGGTGTCCCTGGAACTGCAGGTTTTGTTTTGAGAAAAGGTTATGCTTGTGCATTCTTTCAGTGTTTCTTTAGGACTTTCTAGCATTCTTCTGCTGGAGACGTTGAAACACTCCTCTGATAACAATTAGGTTAGCCCTGGAAATTCTTCTGAAAGTCATGGAAAACTAAGATACAGAGTTTTCAAAGCTCAGTTTACAGAAACATCCTTTTGTTTTGAATGCCTCCATTCAAAACCTCAGATACCAAGACTCTGAATACTGACAACAATAACTGAATTCTGAAGCTCTAGTGGATCTTGTGAAAATCCCATCTCCCATGTACTTAAACAGTATGTATACAGTATCTAAACAAAGCAACAGGTAAACATCTGCCCAACTTACATTGAAAGTGATCCCATGGTCATCATTGCACCACCTATCAGTTTGATCCATTCCAGTTCTGAAATCTCCAAAGAAGGAAGTCCTGCAACCTTTCCAGTATTTGGCCACCTGCACAGGGGAAACACTTTTCAGTATATCTAATAAGAATTCTAAAGACCATTTAGCATTTGTGGCTGCTGGTACTTGTCCTGTCACTGGGCTCCTCCACAAAGAGCCTGGTTCTGTGTTCTCTTCTTCTCTGTGCTCCTCTCGCATTAGGTGTTTGGAACCAGCTGTAGGACCTTCTCTTTGCCTTCATTTCTCACAGCTGAACACACCCAGGTGTCTCAGTCTGTTCTCACAAGCACGTCATGCAGCTCCATAGCTGTCCTGGTGGCTCTCCACTGCACCTGCTCCAGTATGTCAATGCCTTTCTTGTCCTGGGTACCCCCAAAAAGACACCTCAGATATGGCCTCAGAAGTACTGAACAGAGGGCAATAAATGCTTTCCAGACAAGTGGCTACACTGTTCTTAATACAACCTATTTAATCTGTCCCAGATGCAAGATCCCAGGCCTCATTTGCCCTTGAACTTCATGAATTTCTGTCAGATCATTCTCCAGTCTGTCCAGATTCTTTGAACCACAGCTGCTCCCTCCAATGTAATATTGCCTACAAACTTGCTGAGAGCACACTCCATCCTACCACCCAGGTCCTGAATAAAGATATTGAACAGTGTTATCCCCACTATGAATCCCTGAGGGAGGCCACTTGTACAACCAGTCACCAGTTCTGCTTCATATTGTTGATTGCAGCTCTTCCAGCATGGTGGTCCAGCTGATTTTCTACTCCTGCTATCATCCACTTACAGAATCCATACCCCACTAATTTGGCTCTAAGGAGATAATGGGAAACCATATCAAAGGCCTTGCTAGAATCAAAGTACACAGCATTCACTGCTCCTCCCTTCGCCCCAGAGCGAGTCATATCATCACAGAAGGCAATCAGGTTGTTCAGGTATAATTTAGCCTTGATAATTCTGTGCTGGCTGTTCTCAATCACCTTCTTATCTTTCCAGTGCTTGGAAATGCTTGTAGGAGATTCAGTATGTAACATTCCCATGGAGTGCAGCTCAGCTGAGTGGCCTGTACGGCCTCAAATTCCTCTTGTCCTTTTCAAAGATGGATGTGTGTTTGCCTTCTTTCTTTCTGGCTTCTTTTTAATATATTATTATTTCAGTCAATTAAAAACCCTACAATGGACCCTAATATGCTATTGGAGGGTTAAAATCCATCAGGTCTCTCTTTTATGGAAATTTTTTATTCTAATGTAAAAAAATTTGCAATATTTAGGTTTCAGTAAATTGTGATGTGGTTTTGCTAGAGAAATTTTTACCCTAGATAACAATCTTGTCTCAAATTCTTTTGATTTACATGAAAAATACACATTTCCCAAGAACTACTCTGTAAGAAAATGAAAACTACACATAGTAATCTCCTTAAATCACTTTTCATTACTAAAAAAACTTCCCTTATGCCAAAAGATATTTAAAATATTACTTTTTTTATAAAATAAATGCAAACAATCAGCTTGGTAAATACCAGAATATAAAAGGAAAGAAAACAAATGGTGTACTTGTCCTTTGAACTACTTTGTAATTACTACATAAAGCTCAAAGGATTTCAGAGAGGAACAAACTGATTTCTCAGGAGACCAGAAGGAAAATCGGTGTAAGAGCTGCTTAGGCACAAGACCAAGAGAGATTCTAGTGACATCTCCAAGAAACTGCACAAAATGCTGTAGTTCTGAAGAGAAAGGTGTTTGTGTGCATGGTAATGTGCTGCAAACCTGTGCTTGGACTGGTCTTTGAAAGGTCTATGCAGCTGCAACCACAAGGTCACCACTGCTCTATGTGAGGCCATGCTAAGGGTTCTGTTCAGTTCACTAAAACTCTTTGTTCTCGTACATGTTTGAAAACACACTTGTATGAGGCCTGATCTACACATTTCTTTTTTGCTAATGTTTTGTCATTAGATGAGTAGTGTAACGTTTAATGTAAATAGTTACCCAGGTGCAGAGGTAACTGCAACTGTTTACACTAAACAATTTTACTAAAAAAGGTAGGTTATTTCCTGTTCTTAGGAGAAATTGCAACACTGTAAGAGCACCTTTTTACATGTATGAGGTCTTCTACCCTCAGATACTGTGCTTTGCCTGTTCTGGTTTAAAAAACTACGCTAAACAGAATCATTACAGCTATTCTAGAGCTGAGGAGGTGCCTCTTTGCCCAAGGTTCGTTCCTTGATAAGCTTTAGCAGTGGAGGTGGCACTTCCTGATGATCAAGGGGATGATAAGACACTGCTCAGTCTGCATGTGTGGCTTGGTGTTAGTAACCAGAGTCTTGGTGTGAGAATAATTAGCAGGGATTATCAGTGTTGTTCAAACACTGTGACCTGTGTGCAGACAAAGCTTTGATCATTATACAATGTCATAGAAAACTTAATAGTGGTCTTCAGCAGCACATTTCCCAGGTTTGTTGTCAGAGCTAACAGGTTTTAGGCCCTCTCAGTTTCACTAGGGAAGCATGATAATTTCCAGAAATTATCTTTGGAGAAAGCCAGTGGTCCCATGAGGAAAAAGGGGCCATGGAAGGTAGGAGGTGGATCAGTTTGTTTGCTTCACATTGATTATGTTACATCACTACCAATATGTAGGAGAGGACTTGGGAAGCTAGAAATGGCCAGGGCTAGAACCAGCACTATTTACATTGCAGATATTGTTTTGACAAGTAAATGAAGGTGTACTTTCCCCATTTTTCACTGGGGGCAAGTTGTAAAACTTGTAAAAATACGGCCAACTAATATGAGTCATGCTTTATTTTAAAGTGACACAGTATAAGCATATGATTCAGAATAGCTTAAAATTTGTTATTAAGGTATTCTGTGTTGGTTTTAACTACTTTCCTTTTTTTTTTTT
>WAAE01007782.1:0-21070 GCA_013400495.1 Nicator chloris
ATGTATACAATTCCTCACTTCTCTTTTGAATAATTTTCCATTTTTGGTCTAAAGGATACTCCATAGCAGTGTGTTTCTGAGACTTACATGATTCACAAATGATTCAAAGACCACTAATTAACCAAGTGACTTTCAATGACCAAACACTGCAATTTAATTGAAAATATCGTCATGTTCCTATGTGATGAGAAAGGAAAACAAAACTTCTCATCTTTCTGTTTCAGTCAATAATACACTATGCCCACTCTCGACTCCTGAGGCCAAATGTTTTTGTGATACAGTCTGGCTTTCCTCATTTTCAAAGCCATTCTTCCATTACTCTCCCCCTTGCTCTTTTTTGCATAGAATGGCTTATGATGTTCTTTTGACAACAACTTTACCAAGAGTGGAGGTTTTCTTACATAAAATTCAGCTCTCCAAAATTAGTAAAAGCTTTGCTGACAGGTGTGAAGCAAATGAGCCTAACTCTTTTGAGGAACTCGTGCTTATGGTCCAAGACAGAATAATAGATGACTGTTGATGATAAAAAACAGAGCAGAATTATCAATTTCCTGAAAGTTAGTCTGTGTTCTGATCATGAGATCTTCTTCCATGTCTTCCTCCTTATAAGAGTTTGTTCTCATATATTTTCAGTTTTGAAACATTCTACAGTGGCAGGCACTTATTTCAGTATGATTCAGAAATGCATCATCCTAGTGACATATGCTTGCATGCACAGAATTGTAGGGAAGAAAAATAAAGGAAAAAAAAGGGAAACTGAATGTTACCTCTCTTGGCAACATCAATTTTAGAGTTTTATAGCTATTTATCGACCTGACTCCAATAATAATAAGTACACCTTCATCATGGGAGAAAATGCACATCTTTCCAATGTGAACAAAGTATTCTTATGTTTATCACACTCTAAAAGTTTGAAGCATTTCTTTGCTTCAAATCCAAGAAAGAAATTAATATATGGCTGATCCTTTGAGAATGAGAATGAATTATCTTTACTACAATGCACTAACAAACATATTGATTCATATGGGACAAATGTTTCATAACACATGAATCAGCTGCTCTTGTGTCTTGTCACGTTCACTTCAATCACTTGGCTTCTTTGGAATTGCAAGAAAAGAAATGTACTACACTAGAATATTTTGATATTGACAAAAAATTTACCTGGCCAAAAGGGAGCACCTATGCCTATTTCTGAAAGGATTTTCAGAACGATCTGAACTACAAGCACATCTCATAACAAGCGGTTGTTTACACTGGGGTGGCCTGCTCTTAACTAGTTTGATGGAGGTCTCAGCATGCTTCCCATCAGAATGCCAGGTGCAGATAGTCCCAATCTGTGCATGAGCTTACTACAGTGAGTGGAATAAAAAAGACAAGCATGAAAGAATGGGACATAAGGAGAGTGCAAAGAATATGAAAAACACGTATAAGAATTTCAATATCATTTCCCTATATGCAAAACCTCAAATGCTTCTGAAGATTCAAAGCGTTTTAGGCGATTTCTTGTAAATTAAAAACTAATCATCATTTAGTTACATATTTCAAGCCTGAGGGGAACAGAATCATAGATATACAAGCACAGCATGTGAAGGAAATATTGGAATTCTTGGGGAAAAAAGGAACACATTTTTAGAGGTTTTGATCCCTACTATGATCTAAAATTTTCCCATGACAAATATTTTTAAATATATGTTAGTTAGTAAGGAAAAAAAAGCATGCAAACTAGTTTTTTTTCTATTCAATCTTTAGCTTATATCATAGTCTACATATGTCTACATATTCTGGACAATTTTGCTGGATATCATATAGAGTGCATGCAGTTACTGCTGTGAATGACTGTGAAGTGTGTATACAGATAATTTCTCTTATACTGCTTTTGTCACTTTTCCAAAGACACCTTTATACAGACTGCTTGCATCTATCTATTTATATATAACTTTTACAGGTTAATTTTAGCAAGAGAAGCTCATTTATCTGAATTACTGCCAGGTCATTACTGCTAGTCCTCACTTTGTGGAAAAAATAAAGTTCTGCAGAACCACTTGGGTCATTTGCAACTACTGATGGTTATAGTGACCAGAAGAGTTCAACAAAAGAAGGTTAATTGCTCAACCTGACACTATTAATGATACTGAATATATATGTACTAAGGTACCATAGCCTTGCTTGTGTCTTGTGCTGGCCATGAGTCAGCTCCATACAGTAAATCAATGTCTATGTTGTGAGACACTGGGAGCCAGAAAATATACTCTGACACTTCTCAGTAGTTCAAAATAGGTGACAATCTGGTGACCTAACTAGCAACACCATATAACATCTTGTTAGTTTGAAATATGGGTAAATTGCATCTACATTTCCACTTAAATGACTGTATTGAGAGTAATTTGTTGTACCTAAATCCACAGAAAATAGTGCAGTAGCTTGAAGAGTAAACTGTGTGATCTTAACCAAAACTAAAGTAAAAGCTAAAAAATACCTCTCCTCCAATGTTTTCTCTACAGTGGAGTCATGTTCTGTGCTTCCTAGTCCAGCTGCTTCTGCCATCTCCAGTATAATTGAATTGAGGACACCCGTTCCAATTTTTGCAATAGGGTTCCTTTAGAATGGGCAATGGGCTGAAAAAGAATTAATTTCCACCCTTCCCTCATCTTTTTACCACATGAAGAACCAAATGAAACTCAATGGAAATAGCAATTTGTTCATTAAAGTTTTTCAGGCAATTTCTGCAGCTGAAAACAGATTCCTCTTTCCAATTCTACATGACTGGGGATGAGGGCAGCTTTTACCTGCAACACCTTAAATGAGGCAAAAAGGAGAAAACAAGCAGTTGAAAAATTGAAAATTTACTTGAGAAGAGAAATAGCTGCCTCTTGAATTCCAAGTTACATGAATGTCCTGCAGGAATTAATTGAGTGGTCGCGTTGCCTGTGGTTTTGGGATTTTCTCTCCCTCCACAACATGACTACTCTTGACACAAGTTCATCACACACATGCATTAGCTAACATACTTTCAGCATGCTTTTGCCTTCTGAAACATCTATATTCTGCAATAACAGAATCTCTAAAAACTTTGAAGACCAGTTTTTCTTTGAAAAGTAACTCCAGGAAAAGGCATCTTAGTAGTCCACCCTTCTCCATTGATGCAAAACAAAACAAATCAGCTCTGCTCCATTTACAAGCAAAATAACCGCCCTCTCTCCAAAAAAAAAAAAAAAAAAAAAAAAAAAAAAAAGTGGAACCCCAGAACTCCCTAAAAACTTAATTGATATCAAGGAGGATTTGTGTGTGGCTAGATCTCTATAATCCTGCAGCACTATTACATTTGGCAGTAGTAGATTAGATAGAGGAGTCATCAAGTATAATGACTCCTTCAAGACCACAGAGGAGTAAATGCTTTAGAAAGTGAAAAATCTCCTGACTTTGATAGGCAATGGAGAAACATTACAGCTCTGGTTGTGAGCTGGTGTAACTAGAAATCAGCTGAAATCTGGAACTATGACAGTGTAAATTCCTCACAAGTCTTAAACAAACAGCTTTGATAACAACAGATATTCTGTTCTTCAGTGTCAGTCCCCTTTTGAGACTTGTAAAGACTATTTGTCTTCAAAGGCTGTTTTTTTCAAAGAATTATTATCCAGGTTATATAGAGAAATCATGTTATCTGTCTGTTCTGGACACCTGTTAAAAACAGTATGGACTGCAATGATTGAAGTGCACTAAAAACATTTTTAGATTATATGAGCTATAAGAGTTTATAAACACTCTGTAGAGTGGGATAAGTTTTAAATATCATTTTTATAAATTGAAGAAAAAGCTCAGAAACAAAAATACATAATTTAATAAGGAAACATGCAAAGAAAGAAGAAAAAATACACAGATAAAAAGTGAAGCAGTTATTTGATGCAAAATGATGTGGCATGGATCATTAATTGAATGAGTCAGTAAAGCCCCACAGTTGCAGAAAAGAAAGCAACCCAATCCGGTTTGCCCAACAGAAATTACTTACATAATAAGACAAAGAGATAATGTAAATTCTAGTTGATTCCTGTGAGGTTTCAAATTTAGGATTATTTTAGATTCTGGGGACACAGTATTAAATAAGATGCAAAAATGGAAAGAAGGTCAGTGAAAAACAAACATGCTAAACCAAGGCTTAGACAATGTGTCTACTAGAAAAGCTTGAAGAAACTGAATTTTTTTTTAAGAGGAGGTTCAAGAAGATATTAATGCCTTCGGATTTTAGCTTTTATATTTTTCATATATTTGTAATCCTGCAATCCGTTAGTGTATGACTCTAAACTCCACATGGAGTGCTAGCTGCTGTCTTCACATTTTGGTCAGACAAAACAATTCCTCTCTACACCTGGGAATCAAAGACACCTCACTGTCTCGGCCTGAGAGATGTAAACAAAAGTGAGTTGTGGGGGAGCAAACTTGGGGTGAAATTACTTCATTACCTGAAGCTGTGTTGGAAGATTAACCCTCAATATGCAAATGAACCAAACCTATAAAAGTGTAAAACCCCGTGACCCACTGTCCATTTTTGGGTGTAGCCCCTGTGTGGGTTTTGTCTGCCCTAAATGTACCTGAAGGCTCTTCAATATTTATAGCCACCTTTTATTCTTTTAATTTTGTCTGGCCTCTGTTTTTAGGTAGCCCTGAAAAGGCATCAATATAAAGACAGTATTCCAACTTATGAAATACTGTTAAGGAAAAGATAATAAGAAGAATTTTCTATTTTATCTGCAGTGAATAATTTATGTAAAAAAAAGCAAATATTAACAACTGATGTGTATGAGAAAATTCTACATTGACTTGAATACTTTAATAGGACTCATATCTTACAGAAATTCTGAGAGATTTTTGAGATGTGAATGTATGTTGCAAATACACATTATTTCCCTGTTTTAGTGAGAGAGCCAATATACACAAAGATGTAATAAAAATAAACAGATAACTTTGAACAAGCTGGAAATTATTACATATGTTTTTTTATACGTCTCTATATAAGATACATACCTACATCTTATTAGCATGAGTACTGTAGGAGCAAAAGCGAATTGCAAAAAACCTCAAAACCCTAAAAGATGACTAATTTCACCCAAGGAAAGATGACTAATTCCACTCAAAGTAATCGCTACAGTAATTTCAGCCTCTGTTAATTATAGCAGTATTTCTCCAGATATATGAAATCTTCTGCAAGGGAAGGTCCACTGGAAGGAGCTCTGAGGGCATCGGGTGGACTCTGTTATTCATTGAATTTTATTATTTTGTCTTTTGCCAGTATAAAGAGTCTTTCATTAGTGAACAATTATTTTCCATGTTCACTGGGGACAGGACAAGAACAAATGAGCTTAAAAGGGAAAAGTAGGTTTGATATCAGGAAAATATGTAAAGTTATGTAGATAGTAAAATGCTGAAAGCTGTGACCCAAGAAACCTATGGAACCTCATTTTTTGCTTAAGCAAGGGGAGGAAAAATTCGGCCCTGGATGGTGAGGTTTATGAGTTCTGCAAGAATTTGTTGGATGTCCACAGCTTTGGTTCCACTAACAAGCCAGAAAACTTGCAATCACAGGACCAAAGAAAACTAGCACTGGAAGGTAGCTGACTTTTCTTTCCCACCAGCAGAACTAACTTTAGTTGTGTGCTTTCAATCAATAATGTGTCTAATAAATAATGTTCCTAAAGTCCTCCAGCAATCTGAATCCTGCAAGCTCCTTATGCAAGCTGTTCTTGTGGTCTCGTTTTTAAACCAGAGCATGTATCAATGCCCACAGAAACAGCCTCTACGACAGTATCTAAAGCCAAGTGAGGCATAACAGAGACATAGAGTGGAGGAAATATTGCTATCAGCAACTTCTGATGGAGTTTTTTTAATGCAATTTGTACTTTAGAAATGTTACTGATAGCAAAAATTATTGACATATTTCCCTCAATCCTTATTTTGCTATATCATGAATCACACGCAAGGGAATAATTTAATCAGCATAAAAATGTGGAAACCTAATTTAGAGTCTGATCAAGCTCATTACAACAGACAGGGCTCATAGTGAGTGGGCAGACTGGCCAGGCTGTGCATGCAATTGGCTGGTATCTGCTACCCTGCAAACCAAGCCTCCTAAAAGGGACACAGAAGTGTGACTTTCTGCAAGAGTGCACAATTTTTAAAAGCTTACTATGCTTTTCCAATTCTGTTGCCACTTGAGAGCCATGATCTCCCATTAGTGGAAGATGAAACAAAAAAATAACACTGAGAAAAAAATATGAACAAAAATCCATTTATTTTTAAAAGATGCTAAATTAACTCAGTATAATTTATGCTGCACAAGTGACTGAAGATATCTGTCAGTAACATATGGATTTGGCCATTTGTTTTGGTGTTTGCTTTTTTGTGCTGATGACAAAAAACATACATCTGCTTAAAACAGAAGCACTGTAATTTTGACTTTAACTAAATTCTGTACTCTGTGTCCGTAGATGGAAGAGACAATAAGCAAAACTGCCCCTTTTCATATTTCATAGCATCAAGGGGATTTTCTTTCCAGAGTGTGATTTATTTTAAAATACATATTGTAAAGCACAATGTTGTGGCAGACATTGATCATATAAGTAACTTACCTGATACAAAGTATTGATACCATATGTGCTAATGCAAATGATGAAAGTGGATGTTATCTTCAATAACTTTTAAAAGGAAAATTGTATTCAACAAAATTTACTGTTTACTGCATTTTAGTAATCTCCTTTAAATTTACTTTCAATTTAAGGAATAATAAGTAAAAATAACCAAAAAAAAACCCCAAAGCCCCAACAAACTTATATTCATCTACTTAAAAGAAGACTCAGTCTTACATATCCAGTGATTTCTCTATTCCCTGACCTACAGCAAGACAGACAGAAGTGGGCAGAAGAAACAAACCCAGGAAATATTTAGACCATATGTTTTCTCAGGTTATTGTGAAATGAGCTCAAAATGCTTTTACACAAATATTTCAGCATCGCCATGCAACTCTACACAAATATGATTCATCTTTCAAAACTCTCTGGTAACCAAGGACAACATTCTTACTGAGGTTTAATAGTATTATTAAATTATCACCAATAATATTTTCAAATTCTGGCATCAACTCATTCTAGTGCAAGAGCATTAGATGTTATTAAAAAAAAACCCACAAACTTTTATAATAGATTCTTTTTGTTTACTTTTATTTAAAATGTACCTTTTTTTCCCAATCTTCATTAATGCTGAATCCATGGCTTCCATTTTGGGCAGCACAGGAAATCTCAATTGCAAGGCATACACAGAGTATGCTTTTGGCAAGGACAATACAATCATCTTTTCTTAGGCTAAAATAGACAATATGTGCTGTGAAGCACAAATGTCCCTGCCTAATGGATGCATGGCCGTAGTTTGATCTGGAAGTGCATATACCATAAGCTTTTTCATAGGCAGATATATGGGACGCCAGTTTTTGAGAGGCTTGGTCTGGCCTCTGGATCTGCACCAGTCCTACACATTGAATCCCATAAAGCTCACTCATTGACTTCTCTAATCCATGGATGTCTGGAGGAGACATTCCAGTACTCATAAATGTCCTGGTACCTAAATAAATGTCCTGGTGGTTCTGAGCACAAAATAGGATATAGTAAACACAGTATATTTGAATATTTATTAAAAAATAAAATAAATAAATAAGGAGCAATGAGTACTCCTGGGCTTCCTTTGCAAAGCCAAGTTTTCTGCAAGAACTTTATCTTGGAGTCTTTATTTTCAGGTATCATTAACTCAGATTTGCTTTAATAAAGTCTTCTAGAAGATCTTAAAATATTGAAACTGTATTAATTTTTTTCTTTATCCTCCAAAAGGAGCAATTGATAAGGATATCCAAGATTTTAAGAACAGAGAGCTGAGATCTCAAATTTATTGTGTTTACACAGCGATTATGTTTCACATTGATACATTTTTATGAAGTCTAAAGAAATGAAAACAACTTAGAAGTTTTAAGCAGTAAGATTATGATTTAAAAATCATAATCATGAGTAAATACTACATGAATAAACGTACATGATTTTTAACTTAGGCAATTTTTAACCTAAATAGTGTAGGCAATATATATATATGTATTCTAGTAAACAAACATCCAAGAGGCATACTTTTCTGTGACTACCAAATTCTCATTCAACCCTTGCTAAATCCTTAAACTTTAGGAGAGTGTCTTCTGGTATTTGAAGAATGAGCACATAAGGAATAGAAGACACAGCAAATTTTGCATCTGTTAAAAAAAAAAGTAAATAAACAATCAGAAACTTCTCTTTCCTGAAGATTTGAAAGATGTGTTTGGCTGCATTGAAATAAAGTTGAAAGAGCACAATATCATTATAAGCTATCTGTTCTCCCTTTAGCCCCAGGAGACAGAGGATGAAGAGGAAACTCAGATGATCAGATATTTTGAGGCCGGAAGGCAAAGCTATGATCATCCAAAAAGAGAATGCCAAAAAAAAACAGCAATGTGAAATTCATTATAACCTTTATTCTCAAAAAAAAAAAAAATTCTTCTTTAGAATCTCCACATATTCTAAATGTCATGGTTATTCTGGGGTAGATGAAAGTAACTAGCTAAAAGGAAAGCAATATAGTGTTGTTTGCTTTAGTTTGCTTTTTATTTGTGAGAAGAACCAGCTATCACTTTTTGACATATATAAAAAAATTATTTAAAGGCAAAGCACTATGAAAAAGAAAGATGCTTGCTAAGGACATTTTCTTAACAATAAGAAATCTATTGAGGGCTGTTTTCGTATTGTCCTGGTTACCCTAACACAGGGAAATCTTGTCTACACTTAAACATGTACCAATATTGGAAATGATGGGGATAAAACTTTAATAAATTCTTGTGAATCAAGCAAAGAAAGAGGACTTACTGTCTGGGGGATTTTGTTTGTTTTTTGTAATGTAGTTATGAGAAAGCCTTTTTCTTTCCTCCTTTTAATATCCTCTGTGAGATAAGCTAAAAGACACTGTATTAAAAATATTTTCCTTATAGACATAGCAGCTCCTTAGAGGTTATCTTCCACGTGGCAAAAGATCTGCTTTAAGTTGGATTGGCCTTTTCAAAAAAGAAAAGTCATCCAACATTGTTATCTTAGAATTAAAAATAACCTTATTTCCTTTAAAAATGTATGATTCAATTATAAGAGGAAAAGTAATAATATGCTGGGTTTAGGTATTCACCTATGCTGTGAGATTCTAATATTTGGAAAAAATTAATTCATTCAGCTTGTAGTCTTGTTTTCCACTAATTTAAAAATAAATTCTTTGTGATATATTGCAGAATTAATAAAGATAACAAAAACATGAATTTCTGCCATGAATTATTAATATTACAACTATTTTATGAACAGGTTGAATGTCATCTTCTATAATTTATTAATGAGCAAGTTTAATGGTGCCTTAATGTCTATGATATAAGAAACTTAGAGTGATACTATAGTTTAAGACTTGTTAGTAAACTTATGACATTATAAAAAATAAGTAGAGATTTTTTTGACATATATGTGACTACACTGTATTCTCCCTATTCTGTGTTGGGTCAGTTAGAGAATGTTTTAATTGAAGTGTTATTAAAGGGGATGTGCTCACTTGGGGCAACCAAAAAACTGCAGACAAAATTAATATTATGATCATAAGTGGTTTTGGAATGAAAATCTAAACAAATTGTGGTTTATAACCACAACAGTTACTACGGTTTTGATCATGTGACAGACTTCCTTCCTCTGCAGTGTGATTTTTTCCAGCAGAGATGAGATCATGCCCAGCAGCTGGGAGATTACTACCTTTGACCTCTGATCTAACACATTTCTGATAACCACATACTAGTTTACTTGTGTTACCATTAAAAAGGCGAGACTTTGGGTAAGGAATCTGTTTACAACAAAAATCAAATTAAAAAAAAAAATTGCAAAAGGGCTCATTAGGACCACCTCAGTAATCTCAGAATGTGTAATTATATTACGAATTTGGGGGCATTGGTATATGGGGTTTATATGGCCACATTTTGGTAGCGGGATGGGGCTACAGGGGTGGCTTCTGTGAGAAGCTGCTGGAAGCTTCCTCCATGTCCAGCAGAGTCAATGCCAGCCAGGTCCAAGATGGATGTGCCACTGGCCAGGGCTGGGCAAACCAGAAATGGTGGTAACATTCTGTGATAAAAAATAAAGGGTTATTGCACAGATGTAACGGCGACCAGAGAAGAGTGAAGTGAGAATACCTGAGAGGAACAGCCCTGCAGACACCCAAGTCAGTGTGGAAGGAGGGGACGAGGTGCTCCAGGTGCCAGAGCAGAGATTTCCCTGCAGCTCATGGTGCAGACCATGGTGAAGCAGCTGTGCCCCTGCAGCACATGGGGGTGCACAGGGATGCAGGGATCCACCTGCAGCCCCTGGAGGACCTGGACCCCACACTGGAGGTGGATGACTGAGAGAAGGCTGTGAGCTCATGGGAGGCCCCTGGTGGAGCAGGGTCCTGGCAGGGACCTGCAGCCACATGGAAAGAGGAGCCCTCGCTGGAACACGTGTACTAGTAAGACTTTTGACCTTGTGGGAGACCCACAGAGGAATAGGCTGTGCCTGAATGACCGCTCCCTGTGGAAGAGTGATCCATGTTGCAGCAGTTTGTAGGAAACTGTTAATATGGGTTGGACTTAAGTTGGAGAAGTTCATGGAGAATTGTCTTCCATGAGTGGAACTCCATGCTGGAGCAGGTGAAGGACTCATCTTCCTGAAGAGCAGGAGAAACATGAACTGACAGTTGCCTTCCTTCCCCATCTTCCTGCACTGCTGGGGAGGAAGGAGGTATATCTGAGAAAGAAGGAAAGTGGACAGGGAAGGTGTTTTTAAGGTCTGTCTTAACTTCTTATTACCCTGCTTTGATTTTGTTACCAGTAAATTTAATTAATATATCTAATTTGAGTCTGGGTTTTGCCTGTGATGGTATTTGGTGAGTGATTTCTCCCTGTTCTTACCTCAGCTCATGAAATTTTCATTATATTTTCTATCCCCTGTCTAGTAGGGGAGCTTATAGAGAGGTTTTGGTGGGGTTCAGGCATCCAGCGAGGGTCAAACCCCTGCAACTGGAAATGGCTAAAGAAAGCCCTAGCACTCATTCCCTCTGTCTTGTCCACCTTTTCTCAGGAGCTGGAGGGGAAGAGACATATAAACCTTGGATTCATTCAGGATTAGTACATGCAGAACATCTCTAGCTGGCAATGCAACTGCATTGAGATGGTGGCTTGTGCGAAGGTGAGTGAGTGTACACATGGTGAGTGCACAGGCATGCTGAAGGTTTCCCACCCAGGATGATGGAGCAGGTAATCACATTCAGCATTTCTAATTTGACTTGCTTTGAATATCTTACTTTCCTGTCTCAATATATACAATATAGTTCTGTAATTCAGTCCTGTGGAAGGGCATTGTATGTTTTTCTCTTTTTAATAAGTTTAACAGACCTGAATACTTAAGCCACTGATTTTCACTTGATATCATGTCTTATAAGTATGGTCCCAAGTTTTCTCGTCTCATTCCTTCACGTTTTGTCTCTTAAAGGTTACTTTTGCTCATGTTTGCACTTCCTATCTGTATTCTAGACTATGGTTATAAACCCATTTACAGGACAGCTCTTCTGGAAATGTTAGCCTATGATTGATGCAGACTATTGAACATTTTTTAATTTCATGTTTATTGCTTCAGAATACTGGTTAACAAGTTATTTCAAAAGCTGATTCCAGTGTGGCACAACATTTCAACGAACAAAATATCATTGCCAAGCTCTATTTAGTTTTGAATATGAATTTGTGAGTGTTAAATGTTTGGAGTTGATCATTAGATAACCTAAAAGGCTGGCAGACTGCCCTGTACCATATAGACAAGTTTTCCACTTTCCCTGTGCCAATCCCTTGTATAGCTGCTTCCACATTAGGAACTTAATTATCCCTTCTGCTCCCTATATCCATCTTTGCATTTGCAGTTATTTTAAGTGTAATGAATGTAATAGTGATGAAGAACAGAACTGTTTGAATAAGTGCCCACCTATGAATCTCAACACCTGAAAAGAAAATAAGGGAAATGAAGGTTACTGGCTTGAATGCATCATCCATCAAAAGTAGAGTAGCATACAGAAAGGCTTCTGTCTTATTTTTATAAATGTATTTCTTCTGTTTACTTGAATGTATCTCATGTTAATACTGCATAGTAACCAGTGACAGAAGGGACTTCGCTATGTAAAACGAAAAATATGGAATTGAATGTTTCCTTATTTTCAGTGACTTATGTTAAATAGAGACATTTAGGTAAATGTATCTATTAAACTTATATCTGTGCTAATTGGCTTCACAGGCTGTGTGATGGGACAGGTCATATAGTCATCTGCATTTAACTCAGTCTTAAAATTTGCTTTGACATTTACTTTTACGCTTCAGGTTCTGTGATTAAACAGAAATGATGAATGAGTTACATAAATGACTACTCAGTTTTCTGGGTTTCAGTGCTGCCACTTCTACATCATGACCTCTAACTAATTTCCTCTATCACTTTCTCTCCTGATTTATTCAGAGTAGTCCATTCTAACTCCCAGATATTTCTAAATCCCCACATTTTTCATCCTGTTCAACTATTGCTCCCTCAACACAGGGTTTCCATTCCCTTTTTTAATAACCACAATATAACTGTGAAAGGTCTTAGAGTTCCTACTAGCATAAGATATTGAGCCTGTTTCAACTGCTACGGGACACAGTAACATCAGCCTATCCTGGACATACACAGATCTGTTGTGTACATGATCCTTGTGGGCCCCTTCCAACTCAAAATATTCTCTGATTCTGTGAAATGACAAAGAAAGAAAGAAAGAAAGAAAGAAAGAAAGAAAGAAAGAAAGAAAGAAAGAAAGAAAGAAAGAAAGAAAGAAAGAAAGAAAGAAAGAAAGAAAGAAAGAAAGAAAGAAAGAAAGAAAGAAAGAAAGAAAGAAAGAAAGAAAGAAAGAAAGAAAGAAAGAAAGAAAGAAAGAAAGAAAGAAAGAAAGAAAGAAAGAAAGAAAGAAAGAAAGAAAGAAAGAAAGAAAGAAAGAAAGNGAAAGAAAGAAAGAAAGAAGGCAATTTGGCAATATTGTCCTTGTGAACACTCCATGAAACTGAGTTTTATCCTCTTCTAATGGTAGCAGGGCCAGCTCCAAAAGAGTTCTCCTATGTTCCCACATCCAGGATGAAAAGCTGAGGGTTGCCAAAGTGTGTGTGCTGGGTCCATATGGCACTGAAAATGTTGGCAGGCAGTTATGACTTTTTATGAAGGGAAAAGTAAAGAAATTCAAACCACAAACACTTAGACAGTCATTTTGTAAAAAAGTGAGGAAGCCTTCCTGACTAGAATTAAGAAAGACTCAGGAAAGTTTAAAGAAAATCTGCAGAGATGAGCAAAATGAGAAAACTGGATTCACTGACTATTTAATCATCACTAAAGACATCCTTTATTCTGCCACTTTACTTTTCCTCTTTCAGAAAATGAGTGATTTTTCTTCATTTGCATTGGAATTTATCTTCTAATTTATGATAATAAAACTAGAACTCTTGATGAAGCATTTTAAATCCTTGAATAAGTCATTATGATATTTCTTTTTATTTTTATTTCCTAAATAATTTTCACAATTGACTGCAATTCGAATCCAATAATTGATTTTTGAGTCATTATCTTCCATTCTGATTTCAGTAAACTCTTTAGATTGTGTTTAACAAGAAATTCCATAAGACAAACATGGAAATGACCATTTTAAATGGTTCTCTGAAAGACTGAATTATTAACACCTACAGTAAATGTCTTAAAACTGATTTGTAAGAAGAAACTTTTCACTATTAAACAATATTTCATTTCCTATGGTATCACCAACCGTTTCTTCCTTCTGTTATGTTTGGCTGATTCTATGAAAACCATGACTACTATTAGAATTTTTTAAACCCTTTGGGCTGAAAGGTCATTATTACTGGATTGTACAGGTTGCAATATTGCTTGGTGATTTTCACTTGACATTGTGACTTTCTCTTTCCACATTGACAAAATAAGTTGAACTTATTTTATGAAATCAAGATATTATTTTGCCTCTCTTGACTACATTGTACTCCAACCTCTGGCAGAGAAAAGTGTTTTATATTTCTGTATTCTGAACATCCTCTCAGCCACCAACTTTGTTTTGAAAAAGGACTAACATCTATTCTATACCTCTTAGTATTCAGAAGAAGCTGGTCTTCAATCAGAAACTTGTTATTAAAAGGGAAAAATATTGCTGAGAAAAATGACCAATTCCAAATTAATTTAAACTCCTTTGGTTACATAGTAGATTATTTGGGACAAAACCAGCTGCTTTTGACAGGACAATTTTTTCCTGTGAGCAACAACATAATCAAATCCACACTGAATTACCATTTTGTTTTGAGGTACATACCTCAATACCACAAACTTCAGAAAGCAAGGAAAACTCAAGTTTTTTGCTTTTAGTTGCTAATAAAGCCTTCATCTACCCAAATTACACCCAGACTAGTAAAATCTGGAGCTTTCAAAGATTCTGTAGTTCAAGCACCAGATATCCAGCATGTGTTTAGTACAGATGGTTAGTAGGGCAGCTACAGTAGTTGATTAAGTAGGCAACAATATTAAAATCATTCCAAATGTGGCTTTTAGGGAAAGATCTACACTCCGGTATTCAGTTCAGATTATCGCATTTATCTACATAATCGCTGGCCAAAGCTGTTGATATGACCCAGTTTTGCATGTACATCCTTCCAGCTGGATATTGTCAGTAATACATTCTTAATCCGATTCTTAATCTGTGGTAAATGGTTAGAATTAAATTCTCTGATCGATGTAAAGGTCTTATTTGAGTTTCATGAAACATGTTTGTCTTCTCACATAAAAAGGTTAATGTGAATAAAAGATCTATATATTCTGAGGGAAACTGCAGAACCTTTGTTGGATTTCTGTTTGAATAAATCCATACCCAGTTCTCAGCACTGTAAACAGGGTTTTAGTGAAAACTGCATGTATAATTATGCCAACCCACACCAGGTAGAGTTTAGGACATTTGCTAGTTCTAACTGTATAGGATCTGAATAACTTTAATATAAAATGCAAAGAATAAAATTTGTTCACTTTTTGAAGTGTTGTGGCTCATTGTTACTTGGACCAGCCCAAGTTTACTGATTTTGCCATGACTTTCAACACCAAACATCAGCACTCTGGTGGAAGTAAAACCCCAGAAGGAGGTGTTTGACTGACATCCCACCCTGTTAATGGTCAAACTAGAGAGGAGATTATGAAAATTCTCATCATAAATAACCACATTTTGCATTTGTCTGATTTCCCATTCTTCCCCATCTCAGCAAAAGAGTTAAGTGATCAAAAACTTGGAGAAGAAGTGTTAAGTATTTCTTTTTATATCACACCTGTGTCACTTAGTGTTTTCTGTAAGGTAGAAGTGCTCAAATATCATCTTTCCTCCAAGTGCTGATGCTTTTTTTTTTTTTTTTCAATTGTTATCCAATGCAAAATATTCAGTACTTTGAGGGACATTAGATCTATGGATACTGCAGAAACTTCCTATTCATCTTATCTTTATATAGCTCCTCCTTATGTTTATGGCACTAATATTTGGCTGGTGCTTTATTTCTATAGGCAATGTGAATCTGGATGGCAGTGTTTTCTGTTTCTTGATGAATCAATAGGTACAACTGTGCATCACCAGCATATGTCAAGCATTTAAGCCTGTAGCATTTTATAATACTGCTGGCTGGTTTAGCACATATGTTGAACAGGCAAGAGAAAAAGCCTGCAGGGGATAAAAAGACTTCTGCTTGTTGACAGTATTGTCAGACCTGGGATTTATCTAAAAGAAAGGAGTATAATCCTGGGTGATCCCTTCTTTCAATTCCTTCTGAATAGTTGATATAATATTGCAGTAGCCCATGGAAGACATTGTTACACACAGTGAATAGATACGGGAGGAACAGCGTGAATGCCTTTGCTCTGTCTTTGG
The DNA here is from genome assembly GCA_013400495.1 of Nicator chloris. Lineage (NCBI taxonomy): Eukaryota > Metazoa > Chordata > Aves > Passeriformes > Pycnonotidae > Nicator > Nicator chloris. The sequence continues at coordinate 16,069 of WAAE01007782.1, forward strand.
CTAGGAAGATAGGCTAGGACTATCTCTTGGGAAGAATGTCTCTGTATTAAAAGTTCTGAATGTGGGAAGTGGCATAAGATAAATGCTGCAGGAGATAGGTAGGGGCTATTGTCAAGACATTTAGGCATGACCAGTGAATAAAAGAGAGCATACCTAAGCATCAGCTCCAGTAATTGCAGAATGTCTGTGCTGGCACTCAGAATGTATTAAAACACCTTTTAAGTTCAGTGTCTGCTTATCTGTTTCCAGTTTCCTGACCAAGTAGAGGTATTCTCAAAAAAATTGTAATTCAAACCAAAACAACCCACTGCTCCCTAACAAAAAAGGCAAATCTTCCCAAAATAGTCATTTATCACCCAACAGTCTGAATTTATTAGTGCTGGTGTCCCAGTCCCTTGACTGTCCAAAGTATATTTTATTTTATGCAAAGCATGAATCCCCCAAAGTCAACACCACAACTAAATGCTAAACTCCTTTTGATGTGTGTTGGCTACACTGCTTCATATCTGTAACCAAATGTTACATGCCATGATGTAACTTGATGGAATAATAATGAAAAAATGGAGGACAGGGGTGCAACTATTAAACGACTTTAAAATTTTTTGGTAATATTACACCATACTCATTCAATAACCATATTCTACAGCTAATGAACTTAAAAGCTCACCAGAGGGATACTCAGAATTATCTTTGTTACATTCCTGAGACATTTTCTTGCCTTATCTTGAGCCTCACCTGAAGTTCCCATGGCTCATTAGAGCAATGCCTCTGCCAAGTGTCTCTATACTTCTATGATCATTCACAAAACAGGAGAGTCTTGTCAGACTAACGTGAAGGCCACTGCCTTCAATTAGAGACTGCCCTGGTTTTAACTGGGATGGAGATAATCTTCTTCTTTTTAGATGTTACATTATTATTCGTTCATTATACAGATTCACCTCTGACAGGCCATGTTATTTACAGCTTTTAAAGAAATTTTGGTTAAAGGTCAGGGTGTAAGGTACAATGTACACACATTTATGCCAGTCCTTTTTTATGATTTTGGAGAATAACAACTAGATCTGTGAGCTCAAAATAAAATTCTTGCATTTCAAACAGTGACATAAATGACATGAAATGGGAGTAGGGACCTGTTTCATTCGGTGATATTTCATGTTTATTCAAAGAAGTTGTTGCTGCCTGCATTTTGCCATTTTTACTTTTCTCATGTGCATACCACTTTGTGGCTATAGAAACAGCAAAGAAAACTACTCTCTTAGTTTGAAACCTATTATTCAGATGTTTTATTCTTTTTTTTTTCTTTGTTTTTGTTTCCCCCATGATGTTGCTTTTTTGCTTGTATCTCTGGTCTAAAGCCTTGAAGGCTGGGACTAGAGGGGTTTTATTACTTTAGTGCAACACTATTTAAGGGAAGAGAGGAAAGGAAAGACTTCTTCACTTATGCTTTAAATGTCCAGAATAGCCAACAAATATTTCCTCTTGGCAAAATTTGCTTTCTCATCTGAGTCCATGAGCAAGCAAAATCCCCTACTCACAGTTAGTGGAAGTGGAGAGGGGAAGAACAGATGGGGTGTAGGGGACAGGGGGGCCAAAACTGAGCCACAATGCAGTATGCCAGACAGCAATTTGGTCTTCCCCATGAACTACTAATTAGCAAACAATTAAAACAACAATATTCACAGTGGTGTCACTAATGCACAGTTATGGGAATTATCCCATGATGTATTAAGATTATATGAGAATTTTGCTGCTAACTATTTTATCCTATTTGAAGAAATTGCCTTATTCAATAAATCTTTCAAGATGTTGTTGTTGTGTTTTTGTTTTTTTTTTAGAGAGGGCTGTAAGTGTACACATCACTTTACAAAACGTGGAATGACTAATGCCTGTCTCAAAGAATTTGCAATGGATTTAAAAGAGATATGAAAAACAACTGTTCAGAAAATAGATGGGGTAATCTTAAACACAAAGAAAAAATAGGAAAAAGAAAAATATAAGGCAGGTAGTCAAGGAAATATTTGCTAATGAGTTCTGGTGAAGTATCACCAGTATTATTACATACAACTTTGCTGAGGCAGAGGCAATCATGTCTAACATGGGAGCTGTGCTGCACTGTGGGGTTCTGTGATGAGCAGCTCCTGTGGCTATCTGGGTGGATGGGCACCTCCACGTATCTCATACCTTTTCCCTGCACCCAGTCCTAAAATAACAGAGGAGAATATTCTGAAATGAAATGCAGCCTCTAGACAGAACAGCACAGCTGCTGTGCCATCGCCACTGGTTTCAATTCTTCAACCATTAATTGCAGCTCCAAAATCACTGGGGCAAAGATTTCCAACATCCCTGCACTGATAAGTGACTCTAAACACAAATCCCTGTGGCTCCTGCCAGAAATTGCCTGTATGAATCTGGAAGCTCCAAGATTGTAGTTTCTTTGAAGCACCTGGATTTCCTGCTGTGGAAACAAGAACTTAGATCTATTTTGAACCTCTGTTTAACGATGGCATCAAAGTTTATTTCTTCATGGCAAGAAGTGCAATATGCTCCAGAGGCTGCTGCTGTGAAGCTGTTACAGAGCAGCCCTGGGAAATTACCACTGCAGACACATTTTCATACTTCAGGCACACCCGTAAGAAGGACCAGGTTGAGGATTTAAATATTCTAGTAGCACTTTCAGTGGGAAGGCTTTCTCTGGTTCTGCAGGCCCAGAATATACAGGCATCCTGGATCCATATCTTTCTAACAAATCCTATCCACTTCTAGTTGAACACTTGACTTGTTCACATCTATCTAAGATGACAAAAACTTGTCAGCATATCAGAAACATCAAAGTACCATCTGTTTTACATAGAAATTGAAAGATGTAAGAAAAATATGATCTTGTCCAATGCCTGTTGAATTAGGTATTCAACATTATAGTATATATTCCTTAAAACATCCATTAATTTCAGGTTACTTAGGGTTCAGCTAATCACTTATAAATTAAGCAGAAGCGTATGTGTTGCTTTCAGTGAAAATAGATCTGTTACTGTTATATTTTACACAGCAATAATTGTAGAAATCTAAGTTACAAAAAATTACCTGCATTTTTAACATGAAAGACTGCACATAAAGCAAAAGAGATATTTTGCTTATTTTTGTGTATGTGATATTTTAGGCCAGATTTAGGTGTTGCTATGTTTAAATGCTACATTTTGGATTCACTTTAAACTGCCAGTGAAGGAAGGTGGGAAGAGGAATCACATCCTGGCTTGATTTAGTCCTTCTGTATTTTAATACAAGTGTTGAAATGCGTACTAATCCAAACCAGACTCATTCAATCCATATGAAAGACATCTACTTGTGTAAATTAGTCAGCAACTTTGTGTTCTAACTGAATACACAGAGGAGTCTTCTGGGGCAGCATTACCTCTCTGCAGTACCTGTTCAGTGAAGCAAGGCAGCTTGCAGTGAGCATTCTGGAACTGGGTCTCTGTGCTAACCATAACAGAAAATGATGTGATTTAATTAGAATTAAATGTTAATTACTCAATAATATTGAGGAAAAAAATCATCTGTAGTATTTAAGCTTGTTAGTTATGTAAAAGTCATAAATGAGGTCTACTTATTAAGAAATTTAATTAAGTAAACAGGTCTTCATGCCAAAGCCAGCTTTCCAGTCTTTTGGAACAACAGCCCAACAATTCTGCTGGGTGTACTTAGCTTGTTTGTTGTTTAGTTTCAAGTCTCTGTTCAGCAAAGAAGTCAAGAATGTGTTTAAGCACCAAAGAGATTTAATCTAATTCATTAAGACTTGAATTTAGGTCCATGATCTATACCCTGCCAAAGCAGGAGCTAAATAGTGCAGCCAGTGTGATGTTTCACAGCTGTGTGTGCAATTCAGCCTTAATTTTAAGAAGTTGCTTGATTCATATGTATTTCAAATAGGTGAAAGAACATACTATCTAACTAAGGAACTTGTATAGCTTTGCCACGGTAGTGTCTGAGAACCTCATCATCTTGAATATATCTCTTAGGGAGTAGCATTAATTCCATTGTAGAACTAAGACAGTGTAAGAGATGAAGTAAAGGTAAATGCATATCTTGCTCATTTGGAAGAAGTCATATTTGAGTATTACATCCTTGTAGAGGATTTTGTAAGAATTAAGAACTGAGAGAGAGATTCACAAAAGCCATTATGTTAGTCAGCATGAGTGGCTAATGAAGGAATGGCATTCACTGATTATATATTGAAATCCAGTTTCTGAGAAGACAAATGTCACTATTGCCTTGATATAGTCAAAGAAATGGACTAAATTCTGCAGCCTTGAAGCAGTCAGAATATTTGACAGTGGCTGAGGAACTATCATGGGAGACTGGATTCAAACCAGGCAGCTTTGAATTCAAACAAGGATAGGGATTTAAATTTCATTGAACTCCAGTGAGAATATAATCATATGGTTAAAGAAATGAGGAAAATTTCTTTAGATAAAGTTAGGATACACCTAACTCCACTTTCCTTCATAAGCTCACATTTTCAAAGTGAGGTCATACCAGGAATAGGGAAAGACTCGTATTTAACACAGAGAAGCTACCAGCTTTATGAAGATTGTTTGGGAGACTGTGGGTGTCAGCCAAAGCAGAGAAATTTGGGAGTCTCACTGGCAGAGGAAACACACAGAAGTTCCAGTCTTGGAAAACTAAAGAAATAGACAACAGCAGAGCTTTTTGAATACAAAATAATTGTTAAAAATTGTATTTTATTACTCTAAACTTGAGTGACTTTGCACAGATCTTCCAGTTCTTAGTTTGCTAGACAAATCCCTTGTTGTTTCTAAGGTAATCTACAGACATTAACCCATTGAAGAGGGTACCAAAATGAGACAAAAGCTAAATGCTGAGTAATTCAGACTACAATAAAACGTCAGCATAGAAATTTTAATACCCTCTTGGTTGTCAAGAATTAAGAGAAGCTGTGAAAATATTGATTTTTTTTGAGGTCTGTTAAAAAGGGAGACTATTA
>WAAE01007783.1:0-33819 GCA_013400495.1 Nicator chloris
GCTACAATCATTTTTACTGAGCACAAGAAGGTGATTATGCAGGGGTTCTCTGACTCCTACATTTGCATGGAGGGGAGAGGGTTAAAGTGGCTGCTTGGCAAGTGACAGGGATTGTAGAAGGCAATGGATGCCTTCTCAGTGGGGAAGAGGGGGAATGGGTGGTCCACAAAGAAGTGTGGAGTGTGTCTCAAATTTCAGTTTTTGTCCAGAAATGCTAAGATTGGACGACTTTGCTTTACATTTTCAGCCTTGTTCTTGTCTTCTTTTTCCTCCCATACTAGTATAGACCCATGAATTTATACCCTTTTTTCCCCTAGGATTTGTAAGCATAGATTCTGGGACTACTTCATTTATTTGGAAGGCATATGACTGGCAAAAAGGGGAACAGGGTCTTCGACCTTCATTGTTTTGGTCCATTGTGACCTGATGAATACCCTCATACACCTGAATTCATTTTTAAATATTAGGTTGCTATTTTCTTATCTGTCTTCACAAGCTGTTTGTTTTCAATTCTTTAATTGCTTTTGGTTTTGGTTGTTCCTTTTTGTTTGTTAGTTTGTTTGTTTGTTTCTGTGAAACCTTTCTGGTTTTAGTATTTTCTGCTTAAGTGCTATTTCAGTTCTGAACGGCCCATAGCTAGAACAATAACTTTGATACTTCCAGCACATACCATACAAGTATAAGAAGACAGACTATGTATCACAGCAGCGAATACTTGAAGGAATCGTGATGTCAAGGCTAAGCAAATTCTATTCTTTGCTCTAGCAAAAGAAATAGGACATTAGTAACACGCAAAATTAAAGCTTTTACTCCCTTTCTTACTACATTGAGTGGATTCCTCTGTTCCACCTGATAGGCTCTGAAATCATGAAAGATAAAAATTAAACCCCTACTGATTTTTTGTGGAGTTGGAAGGGTGGGAAATTTAATTATTTTTTCAGGATTCCCCTTATAAATTTCTTTGTTTTACTTTTTATTATTTTATTCCTTACATAGGCAAGTAAAAACATGATGTCATGAATTTTTAGGAGTATTAACACAACAGAATAGTTTGTTTTCCAAAGCCACTGCAGTCTATTATATAATGACACACATACTGCATAATAACATACATTTGTGCAGCATTAGGAAATGTGTGCTATTTACCTGATGGACTACAATAACTGCCTCAAAGCTACTACAGTCTTTAAGGTAAACATGTGTTTTGGTATGCATACTAATTTTTAAAAAAATATACCATTTACCCCATATGCTGTAATTACACAGTCTGTTGTACACGTGAAAGGCACACTTTTTAAAAATGGCTTTTTGTCAAGATGGTTCATAATAGTTCCTCCAGAGTCATGTAAAGAAAGTAATTAGATAAATCAGTCCATTTCAGCCACTTTCACTTATTTGTTGCTTGGGGTGCTGGAAATGTTTAGTCCACTCTGGGTTTTAAAAAGATGAGGTCATAGTAGGCAACACTGTGTGTAAGTAGTGCTAGGAATATGTATGATATGACTGTCAGGAAATTCCAAACTGTCTGTTAAAACCTGATTTTGTCTTCAAGGGTGGCATAAATCCTTGTGCCGTTAGCAAAACAGCGAGTGCCGAGTGCTGCTTGAAGGGCCCTGAGAACCCAATCCAGCATGATTAACTCAGATAGTTTCCTTGTATGTGCACACAGCAACATTTCACATGCACAGGACTATTTCTCTTACAGAGAGTTGTAAGAAAAGTTGTTTTCTTACAGGAAAAATGTTCAACTGAGAGACGCAGATCCCTCTCAAGGTCTCCAGAGTCCAATGCAGTCCATACAGAATATGACACTAAATTACCCTTTGTTTTCTGTCTTCAAAAGAGAGCTTCAGAGATGAGAAATTATTGGTTTTGATGAAGAGAAAGCCTTCCACAGTCTACTTCATACATATATGGAAAGGTTTTGGGTTTGGATGCACACAGTTCTGTTACACAAAGGTCGCTCCTTTTATTTCCTTTTTTTTGTTTTATACTGCCATGAATATTTGTGAACATGGATCTGCAGTGAATTTGGCCACAGCCCCGTGGAAATGCATTTGACTATTTATCTTTTTTTCTTTATAAATCGAGGATTTTCTGATTATAGGAATAAAACATATTTTTGATTCCTACAACAAGTATCTGGAGACATCTATTTTTTCATTGTTTTCATAACAGTATTCAATTTCCACAATATATCAGCAGATTTTGACATATATTGAAGTTAAAAAGTTTCCTTTTAAAAATTAAAATTATCACTTAATTGAATTACAGCAACACTCTGTGCTATCAAAAACAGCGCTTCCTTGTCATACAAATAGAGATATTTCTAGGGCTAAAAAAGCAAAAGAATATTATTGGTACTGTCAGTTTATAAAGATATTTGAGAAAGGAAGCTGTTAAGACCCATAAGAATATAAATGATTAATAACATCTATTACCTCAACAAACATTTTTATATTACCAGCAGTCAGACTTTTTTTTCATACTATGTAAAACAAAAAGTGACATAGGTTAATTATTATTCATTGTGAATTAAGGTACCTAGCCTCAGATGTCGTTTGCAACACAAGGCCTAATTTCTTAAAAATTCATTGTTATTTGAATAATATGGAATGCATTTTGTAAACAATCATTAAAACAAAAGTGCTACATTAAATGGATAATGAAGTTGGAAAGATACAAAGGACACCATGAATAATATGACTGTCTTTGTGAAAGCAGTGTGTAAAGCCTTGAACATTTCCTTTTTCAGAGGAAAAAAATGCTAATACTAGACAGCTCTTGTGATACCTAAGAAAAGAGCTCTTATTTGAAGACGTTTTTCTTTGAATCTAGCCTTCATATGCCTAACACTACATCTGCAATCTAATTCAAATTAGAAATAATTTGTTGAATGAAGGTTAGTGTTTTTTACATGAATGAAACACAGCATGGTTTGGTACTACAACTAATTTAATACAAAAATTTTCAATTATATAAAACTTTCATGCTAGAAGCATAAGTGACCAGAATTGTTACTCTGAAAATAAACCTGAGACAGTTTACCTTCTGCAATATTTTATTGTTCTCTCTTGGAACAATGTGACAGCCACTAATTGTTAGATGTTGTTCCTTGCTTGCCTGAGGGATCAGCTACAGAAATAAATGCCTCAGAGAATTTGAGGGAAAGACAGAGAGAAGGTTATACAGTGTGTTATCATGAACAAATATTTGCAATGCATCTTCAAAATAATGTGTAGTTTAGAGCAATGTGACCTGTTTTTGACTCTGTGATTTTTCCCACTCAAGTATGCCTACTCAAGTAAGTCTCTGTGTTTAGATGAACAAAATAGAAAAAAAAAAAAGTTAATGAGAAGACATCCATTTACTTGAAGGTACCAAAGCCACAGACAAAACTAAAAATTCTGTTTAAAAAAAAATCAGTATGAGTGGCTGAACTCTAAGGTGGTGTGTCTGTCGTCTACATTGTCTCCATAGTCTGCACCGGGCTTAAATATGGGTCATAAAATATACACCTAACCCACAGGAAAATGTAAGGCTATGATTTTGTTTAGACTGACTCAGAAAGGAAGGACTAAGAAAAGAAAGGATGAAAAGTATGTGTTTTATAAGGACAAAGACTAATTGAGGAAATAAGGTCCAGATTCTGAATAGTTTTGAAAAGAAAAAATCACCAATCTTTAATAAAGAAATACTAGATCTAGTGCTTGCCTGCTGAATATTGAGGATGTAAAGTTTCATTCTCATTAAAATCAATGGAAAAGCATTGAACAAGTTCTCAAAAGAAATAGTTAAACATTTTTGGAGAAAGATCAACCTAAAAAGTCTTATAAAAATCAAATGATTGTAATTATCAACTAAATTGCCTAAAGAATGTGTTATATGGAGACTTAATCGAATATTGGCATATATGGGCCAAGAATTGTTACTGTTCATTATAAAATCAGCAATAAATGCCTCCATAACCTCCACATTGTACAATAGTAAAATTTTAACAGATATGGGCCTCAACCCCACTTTCATTAATCTCAGTAGAAAAATCCCTCATTAATTTCACTGAGAAACTGGCTTTTGTTTCTATCCAAAAACACACCTGTTAAAAACCAGTCAGAATGAGCATATTTTTTTCATCCTTTTCTAAAGGAGGAAATACGTAATATGATTATATTGTATAAACTATTTTAGAGTAATGTAGAGGAGTGTATGTGACCTGCTAGAATTTAATTTATTTAATTTTTTATTTTTAATTAGTTAATATAGTCATGTTCATTTACCTTTATTGCATTAAAAAAAACACCATAGATTGGAAACATCTTGGTCATTTTTTACACTTTAAAAGCACATAAGAAAAGGCATATATAAGGAAAATTGCTTAAAATGATGGGCACATCAAAGATTTTGTAGATCATGTAACCACTACCTAAGGTTATAAAAGCTTGTATGTTATTTGAAATACAAAAATTTTTCCTATGATGTCCCTAAATTACTCCTACAAAATATGCAGTAATGTTAGATCACTGTGGAATATAGAAAAACAGCATCCAGATTGTGAAATTATCCTCTTTGTGACGGACATTTTAATGGTCTGAATGTAAACACACAATGCATGTTTCTAATAACAGAAAGGAAAACACTGGTGATATTCAGCAATGCTAACAAGAAAAAAGGCCAAAGGAATATGCAATAATCTACCAGTTCCTGTGCAGTCTATTGTAAGTTTTATCTCTAAGGGGGTGGGGAAAAAAAAAAAAAGCTTAAACAAGGCCTATTAGCAGTAAATACTTCTGCCAATATCCCTCACAGTAGGGGAACTCCTCCAGCAATTTTCACGATTAATTACCAGTGGCAAGCGTATTCATAATCTGGTGTTAATTTTGCAGTATCTGAATGAACTCGGCTCTGGCACGCTCAGCTATTGTTTCCCTGTTACTAGTAGGATGAACTACTTGTTCAGGTCATGCTGTGTCAAAAGAGTGCTAATGTGTTTATATAAACACTACAAACAGCACCTGCTTTAACCACACATTTTATTATTATTTTCCATCACCAGTTAGAGCATAAAATACTTTGGTTCAGGAATACAAATAACAAGAAAATATTACTACAGCTTGTGTTTGGAGAGAAATATAAACGTAGGCGGAATATGATACAAAAAATTAATGTTTTTATAACTCATTTGAATCAAAGTTTTTCTGTAAGATTCAGAGAGACAGTAGCTAATTTGTCAGCTGAGCCTGAACACTGTGATGATTTCAGTGAGAGAATCTCTTACCAGCAAGACAATGAAATACGCAAGAAAGAAGGTACAAAACCAACAAATGTCATATAATTTTATGTTAGAGTTGATTTCATTTTTCTTGTTTTTCTTCTCTCGCTTGTATATTTTAGAATAATTTTGATAATTATCTATAACTTTTTTGAAGATTCTGTTTGTTGCCTAAGGAGGGCTATTCCTGTTAGGATTAATTGTCCAACATGCATGACTTGCTGAGCAGTGACAATCCTGACCAGTTAATAAGGAATCTCAGATGTATAATTACACAACCACATCTGCACAGGTTGGAGTCCATTACCAAAGTCACAGAGAGAAGTGTGATTCTTATAAAAGCAATAATACACTCCAGGGTGTACACTGTCAGCCTTATACCTTATACCCCAACAGTACTGAGGTTTATACAAATGATACTATAACCTCTCAACAGGTCTTATGATCACTTAATGGATTTATATGTGCTAATTAACATAAAGTCTAATTCTCATATTTATTGTAGTTAGGCCAACAGAAAAAAAAAATGAGGGACATGTACTCTTTTCTGTTTTCACGTGGAGAGAAACACTAAGGTAGGTAAATGCATTGGAGTAACATATTGAAACACAAAAATCCTGAGAAGTTTTAAATAGCATCAATTAAATTGTTACCTAGATGACTGGAGTGCTAAAGGAAATAATATAAAAGAAAATTAAATCTTTTCAGGCAACATTAAAAAAAATGGAGAATCTTTAAGAGTTGTACTGTTCTAGACAGGAAACAAGATAGACCCATATTATGCATATTACAATTCTGTAGCATGTTTTATTATCTTTTAGAGTTATTCATACTTGCAAGAAATAATTTAAAATATTTGAAGTACTTCCTAGCCAATTAGATATGTATTAATCAATAACTATTGCACAGCAGTGCCTAACAGAAAGGATATTTAGGCCACATAATATAATTCTCACTTTCTCCTCAGTATTCATTCATGGTATTAATGAAACAATATGAAAAAAAAGCTCTCACAATTTTAAATTAAATTGGCATTATTTCTAGCAAAAGAAAGACACACAACAGTAATTCCACTTCAGAAGTTTGATGAAACACAGACCTTAGTGGGCTGGGTGTATTGGCAAAAGGGATTGAACTAGCTAGATTTGCCAGCACACATGTATTCAAAAGTCATCAACTAATATATACAGGCAATTTATTTTCTCTGCCAGGTGAGAAGGAACTCAGTCCAGAACCTACTGAAGCTAATGCTATTCTGTTATTGTCTTCATATTTTTATTGATATCATTTTTCCATTCTCAGCCTGCATAAAATCTCTCAATACTTGAGCACCTGCGGAAAAAAGCTTTTGAAATTATGTCCCTGCTGTCAATGCTGAGTCTCCAAACTTCATTCCAAGTGATACATCTAAGAAAAGCAGCTTAACACAAGATAATGTAGATAAGATAATTATCAGGTTCAAATGCAGAAGATAGTCCTAATAGTCTCCGGTGAGTTGCTACTTGAGGAAAAATATGAATTCTCGTTTTTCTCTACTGAACTTGCCTCACTATTGCGTCACACCTCTGACATCTGATATTAAAGAATTGTCTCTAAGGGGGAGTTGTTGTTTTGTTTTTGGATAGGAGAGACAGAAGTTCATGCTGAGGCTGTGCTAACAGTGCTGGGCTCCATGATTGTGATGTACAATGTATTCCAAATCTGCCATGGTGAGGAGGGAGTCACGGGAACAGCAGGCACATTCTGCAATCCCACGCAGCAGGACAAGGCAGGAACAAGCATTTGAGGAGCGTCAAAGGCCAAATGTATACAGCCTGAAGGAGTACAGACTGCCTGCTCAGCTCCTCAAGCTACCAAGGAACCTGCCCTAACCTTCATTGTTGAGGAGGAGCCACCATTTGAGTGAAGGTCTGTTGTCTCAGTAAGGTTCCTGTGCCACAGGCAGGGCCTGCAAGTAGCTGCCTGCCCTGCCACAGACAGAGCCCCACCCAGTGAACCAGGCCTGCAAAGGGCACTTTTCGTTTAGTATGTGCACAGACACAGAGTGCTGTGGAAAGAACCTTCTGGATCAAAGGCACTGCTCCCTCCGAAAGAGCAGTATGACAGCACTCTGGATGGTGTCAGGCATTTCAAGTATATTAAGGACACTGGCGGCAATGTGGAGAACTGAAAAGTTCTAGGAAACCTACTTCTAGGGAAGTAGGCAGAGCAGAAGACCACCTTGGCTTAATTGAGAGCTTCTGAGTATGCTCAAAACCAAAAGAGATGTATACCAGGGATGGAGAACAGATACACATGGAGAACTACAAGGGCATTTCCAGGGCATGCAGAGATGCAGTTTGAAAAGGAAAACCTCAGCTCAGATTTAGATTGGTCAGACATAACAAAAACTACAAGAAATTGGTTTTTCTTCAAGTATGGAAACAGAAAAAAACCCAGAAAAACAAACAAGCAATCAGCCTGCTATTAAACAGGAGAGGTGACTCCGTCACTAACAGCAATGAAAAAGCAACTGTTCTTGATACTTTCTTCAATGCTGTCTTTACGAGCACTGTGTGGCCCCTCTCCTGGAGGAAAACAAGGTCTATATGAGTGAACAGTTGCTTCTGTATCAAAGAAAGGCACCAGGATGCTGGGTTGCATCAAGGGCATCACCAGCAGAAATGAAGTCACTATCCCGCTCTTAGTTCTTGTCAGGCCAAACCTCAAATCTCTGTTCAGTTTTAGCCCCTGCCATACAAAAAAGATATGGATTGCCTGGAGACCATCCAGAAAAGGACCACAAAGATCATCATTGCCCGGGAAATATACCATTTGCGGAAAGACTGGAAGAACTGGCTTTGTTCAGCCCTAAGAAAAGAAAGCTTAGAGGAGACCTTATTATATATTTATGTCCAATATTTGAAGAGTGGTTATAAAGGAGATGGAAGCTTCCTTTATCCAAGGAGTCACGTGAAGAAGATGGGGGCTAAAGAGCACAAATCACTCCTGTGGAGCTTCTGGTTAGACATAAGGAAAATTTTTCACAATAAGAACAAATTCTCCACAGAGTGGTGGATTCCCCAGTGCTAGACACTTTAAAGATTCATTTGAACAGGGTGCTGGGGCATCCTCACAGCACTTTTACCAGGAAAACTTGGCTAGCTGATCCTTGAGTCCTCCTCAACTTGATATTGGTATTTTCACTTGAATGTGAAAATGTGGTTTTTGCCTGTTGATTATGACATTGTTTCTTGGCCTGTTAATCTGTTCAGGCACGGAGGATATAGATCTGCAGTGAGGTAGAAACAAGAACCCAATATTCATGTGATATTTTCTAGCTCAGACAGGCAGGGCAGAGAGTTTTGCCCTGAAGATTGCTTCAAAAGTGGATACGTGTTCACCACAATGTTGACTGGCAAGAGTACATGACTTAATTAAACAAAGCCTATATAGGAAGGAATGTCTGATGGCAGCTAGAATTCCTGAAATATTTTTGTAATGTTTTTTATCATTCAAAAGAACGAAAACAGAAATAAGAGCCCACAGTGAGACACATCTCTGCTTCTTTGTGCCTGAGCACAATGTAACAGATAACTTACCCAAGGATGCATATTCAACTCCCTGTTCTTCCCCTCTGCGGGCATCAGGCTGTGCTTGAAGCAGTCTGCAGTCTGAATTCCCACAAAGATGATGATAACCAAATACAGCATGACCTTGCCCTGTATTGCCCCTCATGGCTCTCCTCTAGTGCAGTGATAGGTGTGGGTAGATGGGATGCTGCTCTCCTCTGGAACAACAAAGATGCCCACTCTTGCTACAGACTTGTGTCATTTTTCTCTTGACAGAGGAAATGTATGGCAAGTACTTTCTGGTCCATTTCCAGTCTTTGTATAAGAAAAGAGGCATGGCAAAGAAACCTTCTTCATTTATCTTTAAGACTACAAATATGTCATACCTGCTGGGATAATGCTAGTTCGTACACACCTGTTTTGTCAGCGTTGTTTTTTATGTGCCTATCTTCTAGAATGTTACAGAATAACTTAAAGGGTGCGTTAGTACTTACAAAAGATGAATATTTAATTAAAATAAATTCTCTTCTGTTATTTCATTCTACGAAGAAAGCATAATGAGTTCAACACCTATGTAATCCCTTGAAAGGAACCTTTGTCTAGCTTTAAATTGCAGGCAGCAGAGCACAAATCTGCTATAGATAGTTTATTTGTGACCAAAGGCTGAAATAAGGAATGATGGACAAGTTACACTACCCAAGGAGGAGGCTGAAAAGATTATATTGCTGAGATTGACTCTGAAAGCATCTCTTGGAAATGAATGAAAATATCTGTCTTAAACATTAGAATCTTCAACCTACACAAGACTGTGGGAAAAAATATCTGAAGCCATAGAAACATGGCATTTCTGAAGCAAAACATACTCCTTGGATCAACATGCAGATTAATTTACAGGCTGTGCAAACGTGTTCAGTCTGTGTTGCAACAAATGTAATAGCTCCAGTTAGGGTGCTCAGGTTTTGTCTATAGAGCCCTAGCCATGCCCACTAATTCACAGAATCACAGAATCATTTAGGTTGGAAAAATCCCATAAGATCACCCAGTCCCACCATTGACTAATCACCACCTTGTCAACTGAACCCTAGCACTAGCTGCCAGTCATTTGTTGGACACCTCCAGGCGTGGCAACTCCACCACCTTGCTGGATAGTCCACTCAAACATTTAACATTTTGTCCATGACAAAATTCCTGCTTATGTCCAAACTCAATCCCCCCTGGTGTAGCCTGAGGCCTTGTCCTCTCTTCTTGTCCCTGGTTGCCTGGGAGAAGAGACCAACACCCACCTGTCTACAACCTCCTTTCAGGCTGTTGTGGAGAGTGATAAGGTCTCCTCTGAGCCTCCTCTTACCCAGGCTAAACATCCCCAGCTCCCTCCGCTGTTCCTCACAGCACTGGTGCTCCAGACCCTTCCCAGCTCCACTGCCCTTCTCTGGATTCACTCCAGCCCCTCAGTGTCTTTCTTGCAGTCAGGGGCCCAGCACTGGACACAGCACTCGAGGTGTGGCCTCACCAGTGCCCAGGACAGGGGGACAATCCCTGCCTGGCCCTGCTGGCCACACCATTGCTGATCCAGGCCAGGATGTCATTGGCCTTCTTGGCCACCTGGGCACACCCTGGCTCATGTTCAGCTGCTGTTGAGAAGCACCCTGAGGTGCTTTTCAATGAGCAGCTTTCCAGCCCCAAGTCTTTGGAGCAGCACGGGGTTGTTATGACCGAATTGTGGGATCTGGCACTTGGCCTTGTTGGACCTCACACCACTGGCTTTGACCCATCAATCCAGCAATTTCCCCACTTGTCTACACTGAGCCTTGACATATGAGGTGACATATATGAGTCTGGGGATTAGCCACCTCAGACCATAGGTTGGCCTGAATATGACATACTGTGCAGGAATAGGACAGGGCTCTTTCGGAAGTCTGAATTATATTCAGGGAAATTTATTGACTCTGAGCATATGTATTATTTTTACCCAAAGAAAGTTTCATATCAGTAATTTTGTGACTGTAAAACGTGGATGAAATCTCCAGAATGAGAGGCCAGCACTTTCTCTGTCTTTACACCATCTCTCAGACTCTATCTAAAATAGATGAGCAAAAATATGCAATACATGTAGGTATGATCCACTTTTTTGTTCTGTGGTGCCTTTGCCAACAAAGTAGATGCAACTTTGCTGTTTTTCACTGGGACTTATCAATTTTTTAATAACTACTTCCACTATGGACTGAGTTGGTTTTGCTCTATATTCTGTTTCTCTTTTATTGAGGAAGTCAACAGAAATAGAGGTGTATTGCTGCAAGCTGTAAATATTGTGAGATGAAAGGGTTTTTTTCAGTGCTTTCAGACAATGCTGAGAATTCATTCATTTTCAGGCTTGCTCTAACAGGTAACTCAGATATTTTGAACCATGTGTTGAAGCCTGTAGATATTTTGATTGTCATAACAAAACTCAATGTAATCCCAAACAAATAAAAAAATTTATTCTAAAATTATAAGTTGTTATTATATATAAAATAAATTACATATGAAATGATGGCTCAAGTAAACAATAGGATTTTATTGGTCAAGTAAATATGATAAAATATTGTTTTACAGCATAAATTATCTTTTTAGTGTGAATCAAGTTTTATTTTTAAAAAAATATAAAATCTATTTTCTAAAAATTATTACTCTGGGAAAAATTATATTACATAGTAGTGATCCTACTAAGGTCTCCCATATCATGTGGCAAACATAATCTATTATGAAGGCAACAAAGAGTTTGTAAGAGTTGCCTGTGATTTTTGGGGACTAACTTACTCTGCAAAAATTAAATAAACCCTCCAATTTAAATAAATTCTAATGGAAAGAAAGTAAATATCTTTCATACTGGACTTTCATATGTTGTTCATAATTTAAACCCAAATATACCTAGGTGTCTTTTGTAATACTTGCAAAATAGATATAGTGGTCAATATTTCTGGGCCTCACAATCTGCAATGCAGCAGCCCTGGAGAACAGAACCTAAGCAAGAGGTTTCTGAGAGAAAATTGATATCAGCTGTGGGCATGAAGGGTCTGGAATATTACACTGATTCTTCAATTCCTCAACAACAACAACAACAACAAAAAGCAAAAGATGTAGGTGAGGTCTGTCCAGGCTTAACACAGGAAGACAGAGAAATGCAGAGCAAGAGATGTTATTTAGCTGTTGTTGAACTGGTTGGGGAAAAGAGAGTTCTTCCCAATCAGTACAGCCATTGTTTGCTTTGGCATATCGAATAAAATATTTTAGTAACCTAAGATATTACTATGACCGTATATTGTCATATTTCCTAAACTTTGACAGAGGAGACTCATCTGCTTTGTACTTACAGCTTTATACTGCTGGGAAATTCAGTGACTTGCCTTGGCAATTCCTTTTGAAGTATCCCTCCAGCTTTTAGTTCAATATAGGAGCTGTCCACTATGTAGGGTTGAGATACCCCTTATCAATAGCTTTTTCTTTTTTTTTTTTTTCTCTTTCTCTTCCATGTACTTTCATATATTTGCTCAGGTGAGCCTCCTACTCTTGACTCCCATGCTTCCCCCTTGATATGAACTCTAAATGCAATTATTTGCTTGTTATGATGATACTGAAAACACTGGGAACATTTAGACTAGTTTTATGTGGCATGGACACAGCTGACCTCCCTTATTGTCTCAATCTGTGGCAGCACTTGATGCAAGAGGTAAGAAATGAAAGGACCTTTCCTAACCTGCTCAGAAGAGAAAGATCCATCGTATGACAAGGCACTCCTAGTCTAGCTGCCTTATCCATCCCAAGCCTTCTGCTCTATAATTCACGCAGAGATTTAGTATGTTACTAGTGGTAGTATTTATATTTTCTTTTCTCCATCTCATCCTGTAGATGCTTTCCCTCTTCAGTATGTTATTCTTCAATCGCCACCAAAATTTTAAGAATGCCGCTCCTAGACATTTACTTACAGAATTTTTTTCATTAGGATACCAAACTTTTTGCCACATCCACGTTTCTGCAGGAAAAATATCACTGATCTTGTTCATCTAAGGCAAAATCTTTTAGTCACCACTGGATCTGAGCAATAAAAACGCTGTTAACAAATTGAATTTTGTTATCTCAATTAATATTTAAAGATGCCGCAATATTTGTTTACAGGAAATAGCCATAGTTCTTCGATTCAACCAAAAGAGGCTGCAATGGCCTATGCTGCATTGAACTGCAGTACACCTTCAGAGAGGCAGCAACATACAAATTCAAAACTCATGAAAAAAAAAGTTTACTGAGAGGCCAAAGGATACTCCATATTTTCTTTTTGCTTTTCTCCATATAACAAATTTTATATCAGTCAAGGATCTTTGTCAAAGACATGCAGGTACAACAAATTTCTTACCAGGTACTTGGAGTTAGGTAGAAGAAAAGAAATTGTGGATTGCCATCACCCCACAGAAGAGACGATCCCCAAAGTTGCTTAGTTCACAAGTCAGCTAGAAGCTCTCATTTCAGATTGTAGGCAGGCCACAATTTTAAACATTAATTTACTACTAAGTTCCACTCTGAAAAAAATACACCAGCTTGTAGATAGCAAAACACTACTAAAAATAATCAGTGATTGTATGCTGCATCTTTCAGTGAAGGATAAAATATTCAGAAAAACATTTTAAAAACCCCACAAACAAACAAAAAACCTAACAAAATCACCACAAAAGAAAAAAACCAAACCAAACCAAACCAAACAAACAATCCAAGTGAAAAAGTGCTGGTGAATGCATTTGGAAAATAGACCTCTTCTTTTCATATTCTGTTGTATGTGTTCCATATTGTCAAATCCAGAATAAAACCCTGTCACTCAGTTTCAACACTGAATTAAGATTGTAAAAAGGCAAATTAGAGAACTAACACTGCTGATTAGAACAAGCTTTAAATCTCCAATCTTTCTATTTAGTTTCTAAAATAACCACACTTAATCAGTGTCAGTGTTTAAGTTTTGAATCTTGGATTGGATACTTCTGTCAAAGGAGCAGTGAAACCAAAATCTAGTTTGTTAAGAAGTTTGGAATGTAGCAGTACAAATCAAAGCACGAAAGTAATGTTCTATTTTTGCAATCACAAGGCATAGAATTATTATTATTATGAAAGGTAATAAAAATTAGGAAGATCAGGCATACTGCTCTGGTCTCCACATCACAAGCACAGTCACAGTCCAGGTCACTCAGTATCTCTAAGGGAAATGGTTATGTTTAAGGTTTAAACATATAAACAAGCAGAAAAGGGCTTAGATTTCCTGTCTAACCAATGAAAATATAAATGTCCTTCTGAAGGTCTCTGGAGTTACTCTTTCCACCAATTTTAGTCACAGAAAATGCAGGCAGATATGACCTTCTCCACAGGGATCAAAGTCACCTCCTACTTTAATGTCTAAGTTGCTTGTTTTAGATGTGATGTTTCTCTAAAACAGTAGGTACAAATTATCTTTCTAAGGGAAATAGGGTGAATGCAGCCATGGCCTTCCCCATGTGTACATTACAGCAACTGTTGTACTTTCTTGCTCACTTAAGAGAACTGCTTGCTTTAAAGGCAAGAAGGCAGCAATCTCAGAAGTCCAGGCTGAGGACTAATGTAATGGGAGAGGACATGATTGTGTTCTGTGAATCTCCAGAAAACCCCACTGTAAAACATTACTGTGAGCAGAGGAGCTCTGTGTTTGCCATGATTGCTATGTGTTGTGAAATGCTTGATGAGTTATCAAGCATTTTTACAGTTATTTTTTATAGTTTTACAGTTGATAATGCAGTCTATAGGATAATAGAACCCAAACTGAGTCAGGGTGGCATATGTCAGGCACTGATGTGAAATCACAGCAGATCTGTCCAAAAGTTTAACTATGTTGTCAGAAAAAGAAACAAATTGAAATATAAGGATATGAAAGATACTTACCATGAACCATAAACACAACATGACCAACAATTTCAAAGCTTAAAAAAGGTTTGAGCTAAATACATTTGAGAAATTGAGTGCATAAAATTACACATCTATTTGATACCAATTGCTAAAGTAAGCTGTATTTGATCATTCATTTTCATATTTCTTATCCCTCTGGGTTCAAATCTTTTTTTCATTTTCACTAGGCTCAAATTTTGCAATATCACATTGTTAAGAAAACTGAATCCTCTGGATTAAAAAAAAAAAAGAAATAAAGAAACCTCCAAGCCAACTGTCATTCCATGTAGAGAAACCTATTTTTTTTTCTTCTAAGTCTGTATTCCATTCCTGCATAAACTTTAAGAATCTTTAAAAGTATGTTCAAAATTATGTGAAGGGTAAAATTATGAATTTCCCACTTGGAAGAAAGTGGCTTAAATTCTATCCAATTATTTGCCATGGCAACCAGCTAAACACAAAAGGGCTGGAATGGATGTAGAGTACTGCCTCTATAATCATCACTGTATGTCCTTCAAATCATGGATATGCAGCACCACTATCCCAATCTACTTCAGGGCCATAAACCTACACGGTAATTATATGCTTTGGAACACTTCACTTAAGTGCACCAATAGTATAGTGAGTGAACATGTTCTTTAATTCTGCACCTGTAAATGGGGAAAAAAATAAAGAAATATTTCTATCAGAAAAATGGGGGGAAAAGGAAATTAGATCATTACATCATTTTTAACCTACTTTCTGATATATCAAGCCCCCACAAATTGCTAATCTTATATTAGCTGTTACTAATCAACACGTACAAATGCTCGCTAAGTGCCCCTTTCAGAATGATGATATGTGTTTATAAAATGAGTAAAAATAGGAAACTCCAGATAAAGGGCTTCATCCCATCAATTGTTTCTTTGCCATGGGGCTCACTATGTTTCCACCAGTGGATTTCCACTACTGAATTTCCATGAGGTTGCAGGGTAGTAATTTTGCAGCTCAGACTAGTGATTTGCAGAACCAGGCCCCAGGCACTGACACACATAGGGTCCGTCTTGACCTTCTAACATATAAGTTTCTATGGTTAAGGGTTATGAGGGAGGAGGTACAAATTGCCATTTGCCTTTCAAATGAGTTCTGGGCAATTTGGGCCTAGATTGCAGACAAGGAGATGCAAGTTCCTTTCTCGCTCTGTTACTGAGCTGTTAAAGCTTAACCTATGTGTGCCTGTTTGCCCTCCTGCTTTTCCCCAGCTCAGTGCTTGGCTTGTGAACTCAGTGGACCAGGAACTGTCTCTTATTTTCTATTTGTACAGTGCTTTGAACAATGGATCTCCACTATGCCTGTCTGTAGGTGCTAATACAAAATATGGTCAAGATAAACCCAGGTCACCTTTGAAGTTTGTTGCTTCTATTTCAGGTCTGTCAAAGGCTTGTGTGTCCTGGTTTATTTTTTCAAACTGTGTTAGCTGACTCATAAAAAAAATATTATTTGTCCCCATGAATCTTGCATTACTTGTATTCTTTGATTATCAACAGCTATAATGATGATAATAATTATTAATGATAATGTCTAACATCATTAATGCTACAACTACATCTAATAATATTTGCCAAATATTATATGCCACATGGTTTTTGGAAGTCAGATCTGATTAAACATTTGAGTCTAAGGGTAACCACAATGTGTCCATTTTGGAGCTACATATCTTGTATGAGCAATTGTACGTTTGTATTTGTAATTTTTTTCTTAGACAGTGAGAGGGAGCAGCCAACCCCACTCAAGGTGGAGCTGATGTGACTGAATGATTCTGCAGGACATCAAGGCAATTTAACAGAATTAAAAGACAAAACTAAACTAAAATCCCCTTAATCTTCTAAGACTCATTAATCGTACCCTAGATGTTGCAGCTCCCAGACAAACTTCTGAAAATGGTTTTCACTCCAATGAGCCAACTCTTGCATCAGGATTTTGTATTTTAGCTTATATATTTAATAGTCACAACTACTGAACTGATAGATGTAATAAAGGCTCAAGATTAAAAAATATTTACATGCTTAAACCTCACAGTTCTGAAAAATTTTGAAACTGTGAAATCAGTTAAAATGAAAAAATATAGACAGTAGATGAAGAGAGTCTGAAAAATTTGATAAGCAACACTACAAGAAACTTCATTACTTCTAAGCAGATATCTTGATTTCTGAGAAATACCTTTCAGATTTTGCACACTTTAAATTATTGATAGCAGTACTTACTTAACGTATTTAGAAAGAAAAATAATCAGATAATCTGTCACATTTCTCATCTATGCATCTGTCCTAAATTATAAGGTGCTAGAAAATGTCATGGCCTATGCATTCCTCATGAACATTGTAAATAAGTCTGTGAATGTTGGTCCTTATGTATAAAGCTCCCCCAAAATAAAGACGTTTATTTCTCTACCAAAATAAGACCTCTACCAAAAATATTTTGTAATATATATTTTGTTAATATTGTCTAAATATTTTCTTAGATTGTTAAAACTTTCCCATGATATAACATGTTAAAACTTTCTATGATATAACAGAAGACATAAAAGTTTTAAAACACATTTATATGCCATTGCTTTACTTTTAAAAGGCTTAAATTCAACAATGTGTATTATTTAATAGTATATTTTTCAGAGCTATTTTACAATTAAAATTTGTTGAAGGTGGACCAGTGATCCAGTTGGATGCATATTTTGCCTAGCATAAACTGTGATAGGATGTGTTTTCTGTGCCTGTCACACAATACGTATTGTGTATGAGGAAAACCATTAGAGTTTTATGAGGCAATTTGAACTGCCTATAAAACTGCTGAGGGCAAAACAAGTTGGATTTTTAACAGAGAGTCAAACAAAGTATGTGGTGCTTTCACTGACAATTGTCATTGTTCTACACAAAAATGGGATCTGTTTTTCAGATGTGAAATAAAAATCAAACATCAAACAATTATGATATGCATTCCATTTGTTTGAAAAGAATGATCTCCAAGACTTTTTACAGGACGTATTTCCAGGTGGTTTCTGAAAAAAAAAACAAACAACCCAAACCCCTCAAAAAAGCAAAGTTCAGGTAAAGTCTGTCTTATCTATAAAAAGGGAATGGAAGTGTCATTTTTTTCTATTCAGTATTTGCAAACTAATAGTTGCAGAGCCCCTGTACTAATCACCATAGTAATTACATAGAAGTTATATTTCATAGGCATTTGTGAGGATTCACACACAAATTCATTGTGAGGAATCTTAAGACATTGGGCAAGCCACATTTCCATAAAGTCATTGGACAAGTCTTTCATAAATGTATTACCAAACCTAATGGTGGGTTCTGTGTATTCTCAGAAACCACATCCCCAAATTCCTTGCATTACAGTAAGACTTCATTTTTTCTGTCCTGTACAACAGGCATGTGATTCCTCTTTAGAACCTTCATAATTTCTTTACACAATGACTACATTTCATACGCTCACTGATTTATTATTTCTGCATTGCCAGGAGTCAGCCTTGGCAGGCTTCTCACCTCACACCAGCACTTATATTCACAGTGTGGTTGGCACTGTGATTTCTGCAGGGCCACAAACCTACAGAGAGTGGGTGTCTCCCAGTAGCTCCTGATCTGGACCAGGTGGTTGAGTTCATCTCCAGCACTCAGAAATTTGAGCCGTTGTCTCTGGAGCAGAGTGGATGGTCATGCACAGAGTGGATACTCATGCATCTCCTAGCTCACACTGTGCCACAGAGGAGGGATGATGGCAATCACTTTGAACTACTCAGGCAAGCTGTGATTGAGAGGTTTCATCCATGACATTGAAATTTATTGCCTCATCAGAAAAATGCTTAAAAATACCAATTACTGTTAAAAAACCCAATGACTGGGGATGTGGCTCAATAGAATTTTTGTGTTATATTCCCTATTTTCGTTTACTTCTCTAGAGTTCACTAGTAAGTTCCTCATAAATACTTTAGTTTACTATCACTATAATGATGGCCACAATAGACACAGTGGGGAATTGCAGCAGTATTATTAGAGCAGTAATATTAAACTGTATGAAACACACGGGTATATTTGTAACACACTCACACAAGAAAAACTATTCTACTCCAGTCTTCCATTTTTTTTGTTGTTGTAAGCCAGTGAATATTTATGAATGATTTCTTTCAGTAAAAAAGTTATTGCTTAGTTATGTTAATGGCTGCAGATGGGGTATAAGAGGTAGAAATGGCTAAAAATCTTTAAGACCATTGTGTCCTTAAGACTTGCATATTTTTTCATGGCCAGATTAATTATCTTTATTTTCAAGCAGGGTCTGTGTCTAATTGATATTTGTGGGTGACATGACTCATAGTATGTTGCTTTTATGAACTTAGACACATGGAAATAAATTTCTGTCCACTACTCAGAAATTTCAGCCATTTTGTGTAATGTAACATCCTTCTGGACCTGTTGGCCTTGGATGCATTTTTGTTGTTTTTGTTGTTTATCTGGTAGTGTAACTGTTTATTAATAAAATAACTTAAAAGGACATTTTCAACCTACCTGCTTTTTCTTATCCATGACCAAAACCTACATGTCAAAAATTCATATCAAATGATAAATTTTTACATTCTTTCAAGAAAGGGAAAACATTTCTTAGTTCTTGTTATCAAACCCCATGGTTTTAGTTTATTTCAAAAGAATAGGGAAAAACAGTTAATTCTAATCAGATATAAATACATAATCTTGCAGCAAGGCTTGATTAGTTTTCACCTTCTGTGAATTTCAGACATGAATTGTAAACTGCTGGAAAAGGAAAGTTTGCTGCAGGACAACCAGCAGACTCTTGGCTGTGGAAATACAAATGATGCTTCTGTAGCAGACAATTAAAGATATACACAGCAGGGAAGGAGAGGTAGTGTTTGAGATCCACTGTCCAAATGATCATAAATTCTAAGCTCTTTGCACTCTAGGACAGTAATTGATAATATTAAAGTAAGGTAACTATTAATAATTGCCAGATGACTTAATTTGCGTACCTCTGTAATCTTAATTACAATCTCAGCAAGAATGTCACCTTTTGAACAGACAGATGAATAAAGAATGAAAAATCAGGTCTATAGGAACTATCTCTTGGTGTCATCTAGTGGTTACATTCCCATACTGCAAAAAGGAAATTGTGTGCGTAGTTTTATGTATATATATCTCTATATAGAAAAGCTCATGTGAACATCCACACATGTATAAAATATGTTTGTTTCTGACTGAGTGGAGTAAAGGAAGCTGCCATTTTTAGCAGATAAGGCAAGAGTAGCCTTTCTCTGGTCTTCACCCAGTGTCTTTTTGCTGTGTCTTCTTATGAGGTCAAGACACATCAGCAGAGAGCTCAGTTAGCATACACTGGTGTGAAGGTGCTGTCTTCTGCCCCTTTTAGGCTGCTTGACTGAGCGGCTGGGTGTTGGTAAAGAACATCCTCTGCCAACACACGGGGTATTTCCTTACGGGTGCCTGAGCAGCACTAAGGGGATGCTGACAGTTTGAAGTGACATGCCACAAATCTGATTGCACATGGAACTGGAGGAAGACAGAGCAGAAAAAGGAGCATCCCCTGTCCCTCCTGCCAGCTCTGTCTGCCTCTCCCTGCTTGAGAAGGGAACGGTATGGCTGACACTGAAACAGGCAGCACTGCAAGAAATGCACTGCCATGGGCGTGCTGAAGGGACATTGAAGAAAAAAAAAAAGAAAAAAATTAATATTGTTTTTAACTTTTAATATAACTCTACTGAAAACAGGAAAGGTGATAAACATATGGATAGAGCAAAAATAGATGAGAATCCACAAATTTTGTTATAGGTATCACTCAGCAATGTACATGATATCCAAGTTTGCATGTCCTTTCTCAAGAATAGGGCTTATCACCACTGAATTGTCCATAACTATTCCACAAGGACTGTAGCTTGTTGAAACAGGGAAGGGAAATTTATATTCCATAGAAGTTTTTATTCTAAAAATAAAAGATAGGAGTAGGCTTTTGCCCTTAGTAAGCAAACTTAGTTTGTATTTTCTTTATCCCAAGACAAGATTTCAAATTTACAGTGATTTTTTAACAAGTGACCTGATATTCATACAAATTTTGAGTGCAGCAATACACAACCATTTTTTTTGGTGGGATTTACTAAATATTAAATCATTCAGAAAAATACTTTGAATATTCATAAAATCTAACATATTTAAGTTTAGCAATCTTGCCAGTATTTTGCTGAGATAATTAAGACTTTACATGTGGATACCATCACCCATACTTCAAAAAAATTGATCAACCATGGTCTAACCTGAGTAAAATATTCAAACAACACAAGTATATAAATGAACTCAAACCCCAATATTCACTATACATAGTTTTGAAAAAGTGTTCCAATTATGGAAAGTGGGAATCTGAAAAATTACAAATCGTTTGAATATTTGTAAAAGTTATTTTTCAATTTCAATTGACCCTATGGGAAGATACACACAGAATCATGTTGTCTCTGCTTCCTAGCAGGGCAAAAGAAACAAGTACTGAGGAATATAATCTTTGACAGATTTTCATGGTGAGTGAGAAGATGGATTCAGCACCAAGAAAGACTTCTAGTCTGTCTACCTCCCAAAGAGTTCTGGAGCCAGGTCTAGATATAAATAAGGAATTGTGAAGCAGACAGTCACATTATGCTCCAGCAGACAAATAGACTCCAAGGCACCACTGGCAGAGCAGCACTGAAAAGCACTGAGCTGCTCAAGACCCCATCCATCCTTCTCACACAGCTACTGGGGTAGCTACTGTCATAGACACAAGATTTGCCAATCCAGCACTGGAGCCTTCTAGACTTCCTAAATGCAAGATCTGAATCCATGTAGCTGTACTTGTGGGCTTTCCTTCAATTTTAACATTTCACTGGCTCATAAGAAGCCCCACATCAGGCTGGAGATCAGTAACATTATGCATGGCACATACGTCTAGCATCTAGAGACTTTTAAAAAATTCAGCCTGAAATGCTTTTACATTTTAAACCTGATTAGAAATAACTCATTCAGATGGATGTTATGCAAGGGCACTTAAATATTTACTGCGCTGTATAAAAATAACTGCTCCAAATACTGCATTTTAGCTGTAGGTAGAGAGGGAAACTATCCAACTAAACTAGCAAAGAAATTAGAGAGAAGAAGACAAATTATACAAGTACATATGCTTTATCAGGCTGATTGAAATTCACCTGTAAGAATATTTTTAGTCCTGTTAAGGTTACCTCATAAATTGTCCCTGATTTCTTGACTACAGGAAATCATTCCAGCAAGAGTTTGTCTTTTTGCTTAAGTAAACTATGGGAATGAATACATTTTTATATATGCATAGAGAGAAGCCGTCCCTTACTGATTTCATCTTCATGTCTTTTTTTGAATCGGGGATTATAACAAAAAACATTAAATCTCTTCAACAACATGAAAGAATAATCCTACAACATTATCAGAATGGACTCAGTTATTTCTCTTCTTAATTTTCTGGCATGTATTCGTGATGTCATTGAAGTGCTATTTGCTATACATACCAAGGCAAAAAGGTTGCTGCAGTTTCCTGTGTGCCAGCATGTAGCACAGGCCTAACTCTAGCGTGCGCTTCGATGAGTCCTGTGGTCCTCTGTGGAAAGGAAACCCCAAGATCCTCCACTGAATTTGTGACTAGGCTGGGAAAAGCATGCTGGGACAACCTGTCCCACCAAGGGCACACAGGGTTTGTCTTTCCTTGTGGTTTTGATATGGCACCACAACTGCATTTTAGTTCTCTCAAGAGTACATTTAATCTCACGTTAGATTTAAAAATAATTCATGAAGCATTTTAAATGGATGGGTTGCATACAATGGGTACATATACCTGTGCTTGTTCTAAATTTTCCACAGCTATAGCTAGATATTGACATACGTGTTTTTAAGCAACTTTAGCAATTTCTTTCCCATGTGTCAGTATTGCATTCTGGTGTCTTACAAATGTTAATGAAATTTCTTTATGAAAATGAACATAAAGCTGAGGTTTGGTAATTTGTTTGCCAAGTCAAAATAAAAAATATGTCCAAAGAGATGTCAAGAATAGTAATATTAAAATCTTGATTTAGCTTTTATTTCTGACTACTTAATCCTTGATAAAGCAGTTTCATTTTGTTTATTCTGTAGGGATGAACTGCAATGAGGTGAAACAACACAGTTTTCATGTGCCTGTACCTGAGACTGAGGATGAGAGCAACAGTCAGGGAAGTCTGGAGTAACAGGAATTTACAAGACAAGTTAAGTAGAAGTGAAAGGATGGAAATGAGAAAGTTAATTCATAAAAAAAATCTCAAAATCTTCTGTATAGAGATTGAAGAAAAATTATTTTACAGTGAAACCCCCATTTTTAAAATCAAGTATTGACAATAACAGAAGTCATATTAAGTAAATACATACACACACAGTTTGTTACTATTCATTACTAGCAATAGTGCTTCACTCAGAAAAATACATGGTATACATGAGCAGAATACACACCATCTGCTATAATTGTTTTATCTTATTTTTTAATTCAAACATGCTTTTACAAGTAGACTTGTAAATAGCTTAATATAGACATAGCTTAACACCAATGATTTTTGTTGTTGCTGCATGTGGGAGATTTGCAGAACTATTTAAACTATATATAAGCAGATTTTTTTCTATGTGCGTGCAAACTAATTTATCTCATAAAGTGCCATGCAGAGACATAATTTGGTCATTAACTGCCATTTATATGATGTAATATGCTGTTTTACATTGACAAGTTACAGCCTTAATCAAATTTGTGTAGACAAAATATTACTCAGAAAAATATGAGGGTAAGACTTTGGATTTATTTTAAGAAAATGAAACACATTTCTGATAGAGGGATCTTGGAATTTTCTAGTCTTAGGACTTAGAAACTTTGACAAAAATGCATTCTGTTAATAGCAGGACTCAAAAAGTGACTAAAATACAAAATCAACTCCTTCAGTCATTATTTTAATTGAAGACACTAAGTTTCTCCTAATCTGAGACCCAACAAATACAGTAAAATTTCCTAATTTGTCTGACTGGAAGAAAAACATAATTTGTTCTCTTTGCTGCTCCTCTACTTTCCTCCACTCTTTAATGCACCAGTTCCAAAAGGGTTGTTTTATTGCACTTCCCAAATACAAAATTAGGTTAAAGAAACTCTACTTCTTTCTAAAGGTAAATCCCATTAAGTGCTGACCCAGAGGCAATGTGATATAATAAGAATACTTTTTGTAACTTTTCCGCCGTGTAGTCGTAACCTGATTTTCCTCTAAATACAGAGAAACCAAGGTTATAACTCAAAAACTGAAGTACTAACAGCATTTTCTTTTTTTGTCAAATTTAACATTGCCATGTAGAGATGGCAAAAGGCTGTATATTGTCCACTCTTTCTTTTGATGTTTATCACCTTATGTGAATAATCTCACTGGAAGAAAAACAGAGATATGTTTCTATTTCCCACTTTAGAAACGGAACAGAATTGTATAGAGCATCTCATCATAAATATTGTAGAGAAAATACCTTTAAATCTTCATTCAGCACAGCAAAAATCACTGCTGGGTTAGGTGCTTTGTATGCTTCTTTAAAGAAATTAATTTCTGCCTGATGATATCCAAACAGGCAAATAGTAGGTGCTGAAAGTTTTACAGTATTGCATATGCTCGAAAAGGCCTCATTTAGTAAAAGAGAAGTGCATAATTATGAACAGCAAAGTTCAAGACACAGATAATATATTGGTGGTTCTGGTCATACAAGAATCTT
Source organism: Nicator chloris (assembly GCA_013400495.1). Lineage (NCBI taxonomy): Eukaryota > Metazoa > Chordata > Aves > Passeriformes > Pycnonotidae > Nicator > Nicator chloris. Next base: position 24,570 of record WAAE01007783.1, read on the forward strand.
CAGAAATGATATTGTATATTCCATTTTATGATTTTTGATGATATATTATATATAATACTAGTGAATAACAATAGTTACTCTCTACTCCAATATATATACCAGTTAAAAAGACTTTTTAAATTTAATTAATATTCTAATTCAGAAATAATGCTAGATGAAATTTTAGGTTAAAACCCAGAGGATTAATTAAAGTCCACTGAGTAAAAATATTTCTGTATATTAATTATTTTCTGATAATTTGTTAGATTTGTATCAATGCAGAAAAATTATATCAAAATTCTCTCTATATAAATTATTTGTTTAGACTCATTTGTCCATGCTGAAGCTGATCTTATTGTGCTGTATGAGCAGCTAAAATGGGATTTTGTTGTTTATTTAATTTTTTTTTCCTAGGAATATTGCTCCTAAATGAATGTATCTCAGAATATGTAAAAATTTTTCTTGTACTGTCTATCTCTGCTTTTGTATTTCTTGCATGCAGCATGCCTATCTACTCGAGGAAGTAGATACATACTTAATTTTGACACGAAGGTCTTCTCACCAAAATAGTTGGTATTCTTTGGTCTGCATTTGATCGATTAAAGTTCAGGTATAGGAGGGGCCTGCAGCTGCCTCTCTAACCTTTAGACTTTAGTCTAAAGTTCATCCAGAGTCTTTGGACTTGATTGTCTCTGCATGTTTTATAGGTCCCTAATTTCTCACATATGAAAAATATTTGTTGAAAAGCCATTAAAAGCACTAATTGAAAACAAATCTCCTTACATTTTGCAGTAAGTTAGTAAGGGACAGGTATTAATACTCTAATTCTTCTCATGCATTCACATTTCTAGAACAGTTGTTCATAATCAGTACCGAATCAGCCACCACCAGTGTACAAACTCAATTTAAGCTATAAAATATAATTTAATATCTTGTCATTTATGAAATCCACATACATAAAATCAATAATATCTGTATTCAAGCACATCTTCAAAAATATTTAATTTTTTTTGACAGTAAGTATACTCACTTATTGTTACAATCATAATCTTTCCTCCACTTCCTGAACCAGCTGAATCTACAATTATGTTCTAGAGCTATGTGTAACACACGTACTAGACAAAAGTTGTAAAAATATTCCAGTTAACATACTCTAGCATGGGAAGACTAGAAAAGTTTTGAAAATGTTCCAGTTAACATATTACAGCATGGGAAGGTCAGAAAACTGAGTTATGCTCTCTTCTGTTAATACTAAGGATAAATCTGATCAAGTAAATTATCTGGGCCATTAATCTGATAGACTAAAATTAATACATATCACATCCAAGTTTAATTCTGACTTTTCACTAAATAGTATTAATGCTTAATTATCTTGAAATATAAACAATGCATAGTATCTCTCCAAAAAGAAGTGTACCTCTCTATAGATGTCCCATTTATATACACAGAGAGTGAGACATATCAATGTGGAATAATATATTAATAATATTATTATTTAAAAACTTTGAAAACGTCACTGAATGACTGAATTGATTCCATCCCCTCAGATACTTACAGACACAGCTGATGTCCCTTCTCAGTGGTCTCTTCTCGAGGCTGAACAGGCCCAGTTCCCTCAGCCTTTCCCCATAACAGAGATGCTCCCATCCTTCAATCATCTTTGTCACCTTCCACTGGACCCGCTCCAGGAGCTCCATGTCTCTCTTCTCCTGAGGAGCCCAGAACTGGACACAGACCAGGGCTGAGTAGAGTCAGGATAACTTCCCTCAGCCTGTTGCCACTGCTCTTCCTGATGCATCCCAAGGATTTTTGGCCCCAATGGCACACTGCTGGCTCATGGACAGCTTGTTGTCCACCAGGACCCCCAGGTCCTTCTCTGCAGCAGGTCAGCATCCAGCCTGTGCTGGTGCCTGGGGTTTTTCCTCTCCATATTCAGGACCCTACACTTGACTCTATTGAATTTCAGATTGTTTGCCCAATTCCCCAACCTGTTGAAGTCTTTCAATGTGAAAGAACATGTGGTCCGTCCAATCTTTACAACAACTAGAAGAAGATAGTGGAGATATTTTGGGAATCTTTCCTCCTTACATAATACAAAGCTTAATCCTCTCCTAACTAATGAGGGGTTGTTGGGTTTGGGGTTTTTTTACCTAACAAACAGTGAATTTCTATAATTACTCTTAATCTGTACTTGTACAATCAGAAACAATCTAACACTCAAAATCAAGACAATAATAAAGTTAAGAATTCCCAAAGTAAAGAGTTTTAGAATTTTGCAACAAACACTATACTCACAGAATTTTCTTTCAGACCATTTGGCATTGAATTTCTAAACATTTCTAAAATACATTTTTTATGATCCCCAATGATATAACTGTGCAATATTGCCCCAAATTTCTTGAGCCTAGAGTCATAGTCTACATCTGATGAAAATTAGAACGGTAACGAGCATTATTACCACATAGATCTACAACTTCTATAATAGTGTAGACAAAGAATTTTTTTTTTATAGTGCATCCCCAAGCAGTCATGGCTAAAGAACTCCAGCATGTCCTTTCCTTGACAAATATTATTAGTGCTAAGTTAAAAGTTTGCCTGCTGTCACTGTGACCTTAGCTGACCCCTTAATTTCTTGAGTTCAAGTCCAATTAACCTTTGGGAAGAAGCACAACTGCTCTAACCAGACAAGTCAATAGAATCCAATAGTAATCATTTCATTTTCTGGTTTGTCAAAGGGCAGTGGTCCCACCTCAACCGTTTCACACAAAGGTGGTAATTTATCAATGTTTAGAATGATCTGTACTGGACCATACCCAGCCCTCTCTCAAGTGCACTAATCAATTAAACAGGCTGTATCTCAGTCATGCCACCCTGTGTGCTGCCACAGAAGAAGGCGCCAGTTGAAAAATTACTCTCCTCTTGTGATATTTGCTGGTTTAGTTTCAGGAATGAAAATATTGATATACACATCAAGCTCTTGTTGCCACAAGAGGCTTGAACTAGATCTATGAGAGCATGGTGGGAAAACCTGTCTGGTGTGAAAAACTATTTCTCAGCATTGTCTGTCTTCCATCACCTCCTTGTACATGTGCGGCTGCTGTTGAGTTTATTCACAGTTAGCTATAGCATAATGGGGCAAAAGAGTCCCAGGAGGGTAGGAGGAAAGCAGGATTAATTAAAGTTTGCTTCAAGTTTAAAAATAGGAAAGAAGAAAAGAAAGGCATGACAATGTTCTATTACTTTCTGTCTTTGACAGAGTAGGGAGAGCAGCCCCAGCTCTCACACAAAACCACCGTCCCCAGTGTTTGGCTCACTGTGCAGGAGAGAGACACAGTGACAGTCACACTGATGGCAAAGCTGGAGTGATACTACAGCAGCTCTCTGTGCATGACTACCTGAGTATTTAATGCAAGTGTGTGAAGAAAGGCTGGATATTATAGCAGTGGTTTGTCAATAAAGGAAAAGGGCAGAGAGCAATTTCTGGTGGGGTCAGGCCTAAAGGTTCGGTCTTGAGCCAGACATCATAGTGCTTATCTTCTCCAAGGTGATGATGAGGTTTTGCTGGGCTCTGGGGAAACAAGAGGGAAATAGGAGTTTTCCTAAGATTTAGGAGCACAGAAGTTACATTCTTCTTCCCAGAGCAAACAAAGATGAGAAAAATTTTGGATGCAAGTGCAGAGCAATAACCTAGATGCTGAATTATGGGACCTCAGATTTGATGCCATGGTTAAGAAAGAACTCCCACGAATGTTCAGCATTGACCAAAATGACTGAAACATATTTCTGGGGAAAAGTCTGGCGAAAGTGGAACCAAAGTGAGGGGATCGAGGAACATACTGCATTTTTCATTTGCTTTTTCCAAGTCCCTCGTATGTCCATTCACCTCCCTAGAACAGAGTTGAACAAAGAAAGAGTAATTCTGCAACGTAGAGGGATGGAACTTTTGCAGTAAGTAAGCAAAAAATGAAGAATCTAACCAGGTGTATGCTTAAATAATAAACTTGATTTCTGATTAAATATTTTCCGGTTGTCTAAATTAAGTACAATGTTTTTAATGCTTCACATATCTAAGAATTTTTTTCATTGACTTATGAATTCATTAATTTATAACAGCATTTGACAGTTATAAGATAAAAAATCTAAATTCTTCATTCTTTAAGAGCACTAGCAACATTTTTATCACCAAATCTGTTTGCAATCATAACAAATATCCAAAACACAATCAAAGCTATTTTTAATTTATCTCTCTCTTGATTATTGTCATACAGAATATACAAAGATGGTAAAAGGAAAAAAAAACCCTTTAAATTAGTTTTGCAGTTTCCTACTGTCCTATATTAGAGGCAACCTAATAGAATTTATAGGAGTAGAACCCTTTTAGGCAGCACTCTTTGTATTTTTTATTAAGTCCATACTTGCAGAATCTACTTAATGTCAATTTTGTACAATGGTTACACTGCACAGACTATTTTATTTTAAACCTGCAGGACACAATGATAAATTGATAATTGACCCCAAGGCCATAGCAAATAAAGAAGCCCTGTTTTTCATTAGTACAGTATTACATCGTTGTTAGGGGAAAGAAGAGCAATGCTAATTGAGTACTGAGGAGTTGCACAATTAAGAAATCACCCATGGTTTTAATTTCACATGTTTAAAGCTGCAAATTTCCTAATTGTGAGCAGTAAAATAAAATAAGATTAATGTGAGATACAATTATATAACACTGCACCATCCAGAAGCATGTTACAACCCTCTATATTTGACTACGTGTCCACTAGTGGTATAGTCGACAAATATACTGTACTTTTGTTTTTGTGACTCTGCTCCTCTAAAGCCACAGTATTTCTACAGGCTTCAGTTATCATAGGATCCAGAGGACAAATACTGTGGTTTTTGTTGAAAATTAGGGTGGTTATTTTAAAAAGAAACTCCAGAGCGTCCTATTGTAAATGAGTGTATTGTGTATCAGACTGAACCAGGCCATTGTTATGATGAAAAAACATGGATTAATTCATAGTATATCAGGACCTTTTTTTTTTATTATTTATTGACTGACTTGTGGTGTTTGTACATTTTCCCAAGCATTCAAAATTTGAGCTCCTTCTCTCATATGAAAGTAGCTGACTGAGACTGCTCAATTAAGGACCCTTTAATTCCACTCCTGATTACTTCTTTCCCTCTCCAGCTCCATTTTTGAGTTCCTCTAGCTCATGCTTCCACATTTGTCTTGGTGCAGTCTCTATTTTCCCCAAGGTCAGAGCAAGGCTGTGTTTGTTCCTGAATTACACCTTTATTCCACAAAGTCAGTGTGATCATGATCACAGAAGCACAGTGTTCCTGCTTGGTCTAGTGAAGACCCTGACCAGTTACAATGGGAAGAAGGGGACATGTTCTGACTGCTTGAAGGATCAACTGATTTAGGGAAGAATGTTTAATAGTATAAAAACTAAGCAAATCAAAAATATACTGTAAAATTTAAGAGCCAGGCAGTAATATGTTCAGGTCACTCGAGCATTGATAACACCATCCCAAAGGAATAAAAAAGCTCAAATGTAATTAAATCTCTAGGTTCTGAAAAGCCAGTTAGCGTAACTTGTTTTGTCACATGTGGGTAAAGCAGAAAATAAGCATGTACACAAAGTACAAGCAGAGGTTTCTCAGGAGACTTATCTTAATCAACTAATATTAAATGCAAAATGCACAAGAAAAGGAGGTAGCTAAAATAAATAGTAGCTAAAATAAATAAAATCTATAAAAGGGAAAAAAGCTTAGAAATTTTATTTTGATGACCTATTCAAAGAAGTGATTTAAAATACACTTTAATCGTAAGTCAGGGGTAAATTTGTTCAAGCTGAACAATTCACANNNNAGATTTGTTCTGAGTAAAATACGGCTTTACAAATTAATCTAGAGCAACCCTTATGTGGAAGATAACAAAATTTTACAATTTATTAAAGGTCCCTGCTTTGGTTAGTGATAATACTACAGTAGCCAATATTTTTGCTATTTTAGTCTCTAATGTCTTCCTAATTCATTATTTTTTGCTCTCTCTTTCATCTCTCAGCATAACTTCTAGACCTCATCTATGATACACTTGAAATTGGATTTTGACGGTCTTTCCTTTCAGTGCTGTACTAAAATTAGCTGCTTTAAAACAATAAACATTATTGTAATAATAAGAGAAGTAATGTTTCCATTGTGTGAAATATCCTTCTTTAAAATAAGGTATTAGGGAATGGGATAAAAAGCTGTGTTGTGGTGCTTTGGAAATGATGCATGACCCCTGTGACTGGTTCCAAGGGTGTTCAGCAGACTCCCCAGCTGTCTGTCACAGACCTTAGGAGACTGGGAACATGCAGCCCACCCACCCGGCCTGTCAAGGTCCTTCACGGAGGAAGCCCTGGGAACCAAGAAAAGAGTAGAGCCATAATCCAAGCACCAACCAGAACACCCTTACTTACACCTATGCAGAAAATACTTGGCATATAGGATGTGCAAGACTCCTGTTGTGATGGAGTAATTCAGACGGGTAAGATAATGGTGAATGAGAGTTTGTATTTCAAAGCAACCCTTCCTCTCTGACCAGCATTACTTCGGTTTCACATAACTTAATTCCGAGCTAAATAGAAGTAAGGTGCTGGGTGTTGAACCAGCTGTTACACCTGTGGAAAACACACAGATGAATGGCATCGATATATCCATGTCAAGAGGGCTAGTCTCATCTCATCACCACTCCATATCTAGATCATGAAGTGAAGGGAAAACAGGATGAACCCATTTGTGATGCTCTAAAGAGATGACTCATGGAAATGATGGGCAGCTATACACCACTATTCTTTGAATTATATTTAAACCGTATTATTAATATTGGAAATATCTGACATGTTTGCTCTAGTCTCAACTTTAAGATGAAAGTAATTTGTAGATACATAAGGAATGGAAATTAGACTCAAATATAGCACAACATGCTTAAAAGTAGCAATTGCCTTTTTTCTTTTTGTTCTAACATACATTTTAATGTAATTTCAACATATATTCTAGGTGAATAACAAGTATAGAAACCTTATTAGGTTCAATGGGAGTGCCATACCATATATTTCCTTGGATAAATATATTTTCTGTGTTGCAATATAGTTTTGCATAAATTTTACTTTGTGCTTTCTGTTCATAAGGCAATACGACAACACAGCTATAGAAAATCTGCCTCCAAAAACAATACAGTGCTTTATTAGCAAACTTTCAAAATGCTTTGAGGATGTTAATGAGAAAAAAATGCACATTAGTAAATATGTATTAAGATAATATCTATAAGTGACTAAGAAAATGTTCTTTGGAATCGTTTTTGTACAGTAATTGAAATGAATTGTCAGAGTATTGCAATTTATGTGGCACAGGTTTTGGAAACCTTTATTTTACTAGTGGGCTGTTCAAAAAGAAAAGTTTGCATAATGGTGCATTGTGTTCTAGGATCAAACGCGGACCATTCAATCCAAAAAGAGTGTGACAACAACAAGCAATTCAATTACACTTGTAGATTTTACCAAATAGCTCTTTTTAGTAGACCTACACCTACGCTAAGCAGGAAAAAAACCCTGAAAGTGTTCTGTCCTTGTCTTTGGCTAATCTGTTGTCTCTATAATAAGTGTGAAATCTCTAAATATATGCACATTTACTACAAGCAAACAAGCTGTCCAGAATCTAATTAGACTAAAATCTGCCCATCTGTTGTGCATTATCATGGGGTTTGCTCACATGTATGTTGTCTCATTACTAAAAGGCGGAAAGGCAAATTGAATTGAGCTGGACTTCCTCTTAAAGTGGGATCAGGACATGAAGCCAGACCCTTGCTGTGAGCCAACAAAGCACCACTGGGAGAAGTGGGATGAGAGAAGTTTCTTTTTTCTACAGCCACATGTTCAGTACTTACCATGAGGCCTAAGGGGGTGCTAATACCATTGTTTGGCACAATAGGGCACACACGACAACCCTATAACCCTTGTTTTCAGTGCAAATTGTTTAGGTTTTTTTTGTCATCCCCTGTGTCCCATGTACATTACTATCTGCCATGTACATTACTATTTCTGCCATAAAGCATGTTTAATCAAAGCTGGAGAGTTTCATTAAAGCTAAACTTCCTTATAAAAATAATTAGAATAATGTCTAACTTTTTCTAAAATTGTGTTTTAATAACTTAATCAAGGGTTTTAAAATGTTACTCAAGGCCACAGGCTACTGAGACTAATTTGTATGGAAATAGGAAATTTTATATGAACATGCCTATTTGCATATTTTCCAATCACTTATGTAATTAATACTTAGCACTTACAAGCATTTGTGTATATCTCCCACAAAAGCACTTTGCATCATCTGTAAACTCCATTTTTTCTGAGAATAAAAATATCTAGTTAACTGTTGCTCCATTTCTTAAAGAGAAATGGAGAAGATTTGTGGTTGTGAATGCTATCAATGAACAAATACTTTGAAAATTAGTAGTTTTTGACGATTAAGGAGGATCAGTGCAGATATGCATTCAATAGTTTGAGTATGCAAGGAAAGGCTGGAATATATTTCAACCTGTTGCATAGTTCTGGTTACTAGAGAACTTAAACACATAAGAAACTTTAATTTAGTAATAGTGCTTAATGACAGCTCCTTGAAAAATGTAGGACTTTTGTGGCAGGTCACCCCTGGAGGAGGACGAGCACACTTTTTCTTCTGCCTCAGGGGACTGGGTGCCTAACTCTCTGGAGTCCAGCTCACTTGTTCTCCTCTGATGCCATTTCTCACTGATCAGATTGACAGAGCAACATAAATGAAGAGCAGATCTGCTCAGGATACTACAAAGACTGTTAGCATAGTATTTTTATGCTACTGATGGGCAGATAAACCTGAGTAGAGGCAAGGGAATTTATCCTGTTTCTCTGCACTCTGAGCAGAAGGGATTTGTACAAGTGAATCAGGCTGGATCCTCCTGTGCAGCATGTCAGTTTCCTGGTATACCTCATTATAACACCTTCTCCATCCTGATGGCATGCTAGCCAAAGCAGGACATTATTCCTCCAATAACGGCTTTGTGTAGAATGGAAGAAGGGACTTGGGAATAGGAACCAGAAACAAAGTTCATTTAGGACAGCAAGAAGTTACATGTTTTCACCTAAGCTAAGAAGAGCGAGTGGCACATGAGTGAGTAAACAAACAGACTTGGACAGAAAATCAAAACTATTTTACAGAGCATATGAGGAAATTTGTCACATTTAATTTCCAATAT